>ML436619.1:25406-69043 GCA_005239525.1 Nicotiana knightiana | reverse complement strand
GGGGGGGGGGGTCTATATATCTTTGTTCAAGCCCGGGTAGAAATCCTGCCTATAAGTCCATTGTGTTGATTCCTTATGTGCATGCTACTGTTTGTTTAGAGATCCTGCCCATAGGATTTCCTTCTGACTGTTTATAATTATGAATTTTCATATTTTTGGCATATTAGAGACACTGCCTATGGGTCCTTTATAATTCTGCATTAGAATCTATGTTCATAGGATCAACACATATTTCCAATCTCAATGTGCATTAGTGGTCATGTATATAGGATTCTATTTGTTTGAGCTAATAAACTTTCCTGGTATTTGCTTGGCGACTCTGCTGGGGATATACCTAGGCTCTTACCATAACGAATTTGATTTTTGTGAATTAGTCTTTAAGCATGCTTTATTCTGTTAATACTTTCACACCCTTTCCCTTTCCCACTTTATGTGAATTTATTTGCCTATTTTTTTAAGCCTTTATGATTTCTCTTTCTTCTTTTATTACTCTTTATAATGGAAACTGACTTATTTCTTTGTTTTCTTTCATTTTTTTAAACGCCTTTTCAATTATTAAATACCGCATTTATTATTTTTAATGTGCAAATACGTGACACCGTGCTATTTTCTGTTGCATAAATCATGCTCAACATCATTTTCAACTCGTGCGTAATCAATATCATAGCAACGCTTGATGAGTGTTTTCGCTCTTCCTATATATCATCCCTTTGAATTCGGAAAGGCTTATTTGCGGTAAAACTAGTCGATCATCGGTGCAGTCGATGGTTCCGTTCCTTTCCCCCTCATGTTGTCCGCTTGAAGGTACCAGTCTAGAATTCTATATAAACCTTACTCTGATTTATTGTACATGTATCATGGTCGAACCTAGCCAGGGTTAATATGTTGTCCACATAATAACCCTTTAAGAAAAGCCTTGTCCAAAAGTCCACTGGGGTTTCCATAATCCCAACGGACGCAACCACGATCTGTACATTAATTTGGAGAAATAAGTGTCAATATGCTAATCAATGATGTATAAGTAGTCGAATCTGGAGGGGGAAAGGGTCTAACCTTATTTGTTTTGCAGAAAATGAGGCACGAAGTCCCTAGATTCGGCATGGTCCAAAGAATACCACCATTGTTGCTGGATTGGTGGAGAACCTTTCGCCAAGCAACAAAGACCATGTGAAAAGGGTCCTCAGAAACTTACCCTCTTTATTGGACATCCAACCAAAAAATATGTTGATTGAAGCGGCCACTATGTTCTGGGACGGAGAAAGGTCCGTGTTCCATTTTGGAAACATAGAAATGACCCCTCTCCAAGAAGAGATAGGGGGATTCGCTGGATTAACTTGGGACAGTCCTGGTTTATTGGTACCGGAGAATCGTACCACTAGGGGGTTTCTGAAAATGATGGGATTGAAAAGGAAAGATGATCTGGAGTGCCTGAAGAAGTCCTGCATACCCTTTGACTACCTCTATGAACGATATGGTCATAGCAAATCCTATCGTACCTTTCGTGACGAATTTTCATCACCTCCCTGGGTTGGACTCATCGTAGGGTTTTGTTGTTCATCGCATGCTTCCTGGGTATGATAGTGTTTCCAAGCAAAGGAGACATGATTCACACCAGACTGGTCATGGTAACTAAAACTCTAATGGAAGGAATCGAGGGGCAAACATATATCCTTCCTATGATTATAGCAAACATATATCAGGCCTTGGATTACCGCCAGAAGGGGTTCAAACACTTCGACGGTTGTAATCTGCTGTTACAGGTTTGGTTGCTAGAACGCCTCCAGAGAGGTCGATACCGCTAAAAGTTTCCACGAAGGCCGTGGAATGATCACATAGCCTTTCATAACCCTAAGAGAATGACCTTCATCCCATACATGTTTGCTCAACCGGAGAATGCTACAGAATGGGTGCAGTTTTTTGACAATTTGACTGAGGACCAGGTTCAATTGATGTTCGAATGGTTCCCTACTAGTGAGTTCATAATCAGATCTATAGACGCTCCGCACTTGGTGTTGATCGGGTTAAGGGGCATATACCCTTATGTTCCCATCAGGGTTATGAGACAGGCAGGCAGGAAGAAAGTCATACCGCGAGTTTCTAGAAAGTCCCAAGGGCCTCGTTGTCGCTAGGCCTACCTCGGGCACAACGAGGCTCCCAAATTAGGACGCGAATTTACATTCCCGCACTATGTGTTTAGATATTGCAAATACTCTTTTTGGAACGCTCACTAACTTGGTTACCTTTTGTTTTCTTTTCCTTTTTGATTATTCCCATTCCCCGAGGTTGGTTCACACATACTGGCATCATCAACTTATCATACCAGATTCGAAGGCCCTACCATCTAAGCTGTGGAGAGAGGAGCAATCCTCAAGAACTGGACTGTTAGACCATCAAGGGCCCAACGAGTCCCGGGGTAGCAAGGCTGAATAACATTGTTTACTTTTCTAAAAAATGATTTTCACTTTTGCATTTTTTCTTTTGTCTTAAATAATATTATTTCAATGTTCCAAAAACGTTATTCTAGTTATTGAAAATCATTTTTTTGACATTTTAAATGGCTTGATGTTTATTATTACTATTTTTTTTCATATCTCTATCCCTACAGCGTTACTATTTCTTATCTTGATGAACCGACGACTGTGACATGTAATGTGACAACGCAAAAAAAGGACAGTGATTCAGAAGAAATAGAAGAAGAGGATGTAATACCTGAAGAGATCGTTAGAGAAGTAGAGAATTTTGAGAACAAACCCAAGTCCAACCTAGACGAGACCGAGATAGTCAACTTGGGAGATTCCGAAACTGTCAAGGAAACCTGCATAAGCATCCATTTGTCACCGTCAGAGAAAGAGGAATACATTCAGTTTCTGAAAGAATATGAGGATATATTTGCATGGTCATACGGCGATATGACAGGGTTGAGCACATCCATAGTGGCTCACAAGTTACCTACAAATCCAATGTGTCCGCAGTGAAGCAAAAACTCAGAAAATTCAAGCCATACATGAGCCTGAAAATCGAGAAAGAAGTCACTAAGCAGTCTGTTGGTTTATGGAACTGAAGTCGTCATTCCCGCCGAAGTGGAAATTCCTTCCTTAAGAATCATACAAGAAGTCGAACTCGGTGACGCAGAATGGATAGGGAGCCGCTATGAGCAACTAAACCTCATAGACGGAAAAAGGATGAATGCAGTATGTTTCGGTCAGCTTTATCAGAACAGAATGTCCAGAGCCTTCAACAAAAGAGTCAAGCCAAGACAGTTCGCACCGGGGCAACTGGTGCTGAAAAAGATCTTTCCGCATCACGATGAAGCCAAAGGGAAATTCTCTCCCAACTAGCAAGGTCCTTACATGGTTCATAGAGTATTAACATGAGGAGCACTCGTACTCGCATAGATGGACAGAGTAATCTGGCCAAAGCATATCAATTCAGATGCAGTTAAAATATACTATGTGTAAACCATTTTATGCTTCTTCATATGATGTAAATTGAACTACGCTCGACCTGATTCCCGTTTAAGAGGGGATATGTAGACAGCGCTGTGGGTTCGGTCACAATTTAATAAAATTTTCTATTTCCCCCACAATCAGAAACTAGGGCAGAATTTTGAGGACCCTCAAAATTCCGAAGCAAGTTCAGCCAACCGCAACGTATGGAGCCGCCAGAAAGGTCATCTAGTTAACTGGGACAGAATTTTGAGGAGGGCCCTCAAAATATTACGACAAAAGAAGTCGCAATGTCTCTGATTATGTCACAGTTACTGGTTCATCTAACTAATTTCTAAACTATGTATATTATGTCTTTTGAAAATTATGCACACATACTTTTGAAAAAGGAAACTTTGCTTTAGCAAATGCTACCCTAACAGTTTGAATAGGATCTTCCGACAGAGCGGAGCAAATCGAGCAAGCAAAGGCACGAACCAACCTTCCCCCGAAAAACTCACAAAATTTTCTTTGGGTGCAGGACTATATCATGATGATAAACACAGTCGCAACAACACAATCACTATGCATAAAACACATTGACAGCTAAGAACATTGCACTCTTACTCTTTGCATGGGACTAAGCATTGTCCCAAAAATACTAAGCCTTGTCTCAACCTTGCATGAGGCTAAGCCCTGCCTCTCGTATTTGCATAAGGCTAAGCACTGCCTTCATCTGCATGAGACTAAGCCCTCTCTCAAACCATTTGCATGAGGCTAAGCCATGCCTCTCCTATTTGCATAAGGGTAAGCACTGCCTTCATCTTGCATGAGACTAAGCCCTGTCTCAAACCATTTGCATGAGGCTAAGCCCTGCCTCCTATTTACATAAGGTTAAGAACTGCGTTCTCTTTGCATGGGACTAAGCACTGTCCCAAATCTAGCAT
Source organism: Nicotiana knightiana (assembly GCA_005239525.1). NCBI lineage: Eukaryota > Viridiplantae > Streptophyta > Magnoliopsida > Solanales > Solanaceae > Nicotiana > Nicotiana knightiana. The sequence goes on along the minus strand of ML436619.1, from coordinate 64,671 downwards.
AAGGCTAAGGACGACCTTCTCTTTGCATGGGACTAAGCACTGTCCCGAATCTCGCACGAGACTAAGCATTGTCTCTCTTGCATTGTTCTCTTCTCTCGGGCTAAGCTCTGCCCCCAACTTCATACAAGTCTAAGCCTTGTCTTGTTGCTTCTAGCATCATGTCTTTGCACCTCATGGGATAAAATATCGCCAACTTGTCCGAAGGCACCATACTGAAGGCACCATCCTCATAGTCGGAAGACACCAAGCCATGGCCTGAGGATGTATCAAACTTACATATCATTATTCAAAGGCGTCATGGTTCGGAGGCACCATTTTCATGGCTCGAGAACATCATTTCATGGCATGCGAATCCCTTATCGCACAATTCATGGCCCGGGACGTCATGGTCTAAGGACATCATCCTCAACCGTCCAAGGACAATTTTTATGGTCTGAAGGGAATTTGCATCATGTCTAAATTCACGCAAATTTATACGTATATGCTTGAAATACATCTTCTGATTTGCTTGTGACCTGGTGAGTAACCATTATTCCAACAGGAGCAATCCCGCTCCAGTTCCTTCATACTATTTCAAACCTGACCACTCACCATAACCGTTTCACCTATTCGAAACCATGTATCCGTCCTTGTGACAACTTCATCGGTTTATTCCGCCGATGAATCCAGAACTACACACGACCTGATTCCTGTAAAACCAGGGATATGTAGACAGCTCGAAAATCGGAGTGCGGCCTATATCTGTCATATCACTCTGTCTGGTCAAAATTGGCCATCATATCTTTACCCTACAACTCTTTCATCCTTCCCGTGTAAAGAGGGACAACTATTGATACCCAATTTTTCCCTATATTATTTCCAAAATGAATATATACTTTCAAAACAATGCATGGGCATCAATTAATATTTTTTCATAATTTTCTGTAATTTTAAAAAGGATTTCTAATTAATTTATTACATTATTTTATTGTCCAAATAATTACATATTGCATCACAAATAATTTTATAATAATTTTATTGCTTAATTTTATCATCTATATTTATATTAAGCTTTAATTATTTTATGCATAATTATATTTACGTCTTTAGGTTATAATTGCAATAACTTTGCAATAATACTCCATGTGTGCATAATTACTTAATTTTACACGAAAATGACCTTTTATATTTTTATAATATTAAGTAATTATTTTAAATTATTTTCATGCATAAATAGTATTTTTTATTATTTATTAGCTATTTTTATAAATTATTTTATCAAATCAATCGGGTATTCAACGTATAGCATCTTTTAATTTGATTTTCGGATCTTAGCCCAATTTCCACCGCAGCCCAATTACATTAACCCATTACCCATAACCCATAACCCTGATCCATACCCGTCCCAGCATAGAATTAACCTTGAAACCCCTTCCTCCTCTCTTATCTCTCACCCTCCTCCTAACCCTAGCCCGCCGTCACTAAAACCCCTTCGATTCATGGGTTGTCTCTTCAATTTTAGGCCTTATCCGGCCTTCTATCTCTAACGGTATTATGATTTTTGTATTGCTTGATGGAATCTCAAAGAGATTCGAACCAAATTTGGTTCAAATCCTTCATGTTCTCGATGAATCCGTCTGTGTTCATTCCTATGTATGTGAGTACTAATACCTTCGTGTTTATGGCTTTAAATCTCTGGTTTAAACCAGATTTTTCTCACCTATGTTAATTTTTTTTACATAACCTAACTATTTCTGGCTAAATCCGTTCAGATCTCTTTAGATCTGAAGCGGTTTGAGTTTGTTTGTTACTTTTCCTTTAAGATTCTGCTGTTTTTTCATATCATTGTTAATCGATTTTAATTTTTCCCTAAAAGCTGGGGTTTCAATTTTTTTTTTAAAGAAGTTTCTGCAAAAATGTTTTAAAACATTGAAGTGTTTAACTCTGATTTTCTTCCTTTACTTTTTTGACTGATTTTCATCTTTATGTCCTAAGGTTTCTAATTATTCTATTGCTCTCTATAATGTTTGCCTGTTTACTTTGGTTGTCAGTTAAACTGATTTACTTGCTTAATTAGGGTTTGGAATTGTACTTCTTTTTTAAAACTGATATCTCTCTGAAAGATTTTTACCTATTTTTTCCTTATATGTGATTCATAATTGGTACTACTTTCCTAATTATATTACTGGCCTGATTTATGGGCTTTGATTGTTATGACCAACCTATAAGTGATCTCTGGACTTATTGCTTATTAAACCTCAATCTTGGCTGCTAATTGATTCTCCTTAATCTAAGTGATACTTTCGTGATTCTTTCCTATTAATTGATTTGTATTGATTGATTAATTGATTTTTGCATACCTTATTTGTGTGCTGTTGATTTGCCTGCCTTATTTGGTTTACTCTACTGTATGCTATATAAACCTTTCATTGTTCTGATTTTCAGACGCTGAGACACAAGCTCACTCTTACAAACCTACACTTACACACTTACACACACTTGAGTTCTTTCTATCACTCTGATTTGCTGCATTGTCTAGCCGGCTGAAAGCCAACGCTAGACTCTTGGATTCAAATTGTCATCTCCTTCATGTTTGCTCTCTCCCTAACTGGTATGCCTTAATTCCTGTTATTTTGTTCTATTCTATATGCTATGTAGTCATTTTATTATAGACCTCGACATACTTCTGTTTGGATACCTGATTCCTGACTATCTCTTTCTCAACTACTATGCCTTAATTCTTATTATCTTGTTCTGTTTCATGAGAATTATATGATTAGTTTATTTTAAACCTCGATATGCTTCTGTTTGCCATATCGTTCCTGTTTATTTCTCTCTTAACTAGCATGCCTCAGTTCCTACTGTAAGCACCTAATTTTTGACTAAAATCAAAATTTTCACCACTTTTTAGTATGTAAATATTATTTGAGTTTAATCTACATATTTTTACCTTTATTTCATTTTTAGTAGATTTATTTAAGAAAATTAAAAATCACAAAAATTATATATTCTTGATTTTAAATATTTGTCTAGTATTTTTTTTTACTAATGAGTCATTTCCATGTGGCAAGATTCTTCCTTATCTTTTATAACAAACTCATATGCTCTCCTCAAAAACTCACATGGCCATATACACTCTTTTTTCTTGGTCACAAATTAATCCCTATACCTACTCCTATATAAACACACACATAAAAGAGAGGACCTAGACCGAATTCCTAAATCTGAAGACTCACCTTCACAGACACAGACGGATAAAAGAGAGGGAGCGGCTGCTCCTCTCTTCTTCTTCACTGGAAGCACTTTCTCTATCACTTTGAGAGAACCAGTCGAACCCCGCTCATTCTCAAACCTTCAGATGCCTCAAGAAGCCCTCTCTCTCGTTTTCTGCCTCACTTCCATCGCCGGCGAACTCGCCAGAAACGAGAGAGCAACAACCACCAAAACCGTCCAAACACTCCAGCAAAATACTCCCAAAACTGACTCCGAAACAGCCGAGTGACGCCTCAAAATAGCCCTCCTAACTCCATTGAAACTCAGCCCCAAAGCTCAGCAAAAAATTCAACCAAAAAAGAGAATCAAAACCATCTTCGAAATAGCTCGAAAACAGCTTCAACATCAGTCCAAAATCAGCTTCCAAAACACCCTTAGAACACAAGCTTTAGTCGAGTTTGAGGTTGCGGACGAGGTTTTAGTTAGTTAGCTCCGGTCGAGTCCAATTGATGTTCATGTATATCGGAGAATTTGTGTTCATCTATAAAAGATTCGGTTTGGAGGCTCGTACCTGTCACAACCCAAATTTCCCTCTGTTGGGTATCGTGATGGCACCTAGTCTTAAGGACTAGGTAAGCCTAATATTCACGGAATAACAACAATAATAAATAAATCTAATATTTTTCGGAAATAAATAATTCGTTATACATTTCATATTCCCAAAACCCGGTAATACAAGTCATAAGCTTTAAAGAAATTACCCTAAAACTCCTAAAAATACCACTGTTCAGAAAGAAGTACAATAGTGCGAACATAAATATAAGATGGTGACTCCGAAACAGCGAACGCTGAAGCAGTTTTACCTTGAGTCTCCACAACAGCAACCGCACTTCTAACAATCAATCGACCGGATATGCGAGAACCTAGAATCTGCACAAAAATATGCAGAAGAGTAGTATGAGCACACCACAGTGGTGCCCAGTAAGTATCAAGGCTAACCTCGGTGAAGTAGTGACGAGGACTAGTCAAGACACCCACAAGTCTAATAAAACTGAACAAGTATCAACATAGGAATCAGGGTAATAATGATATGCACATAAAGGCTACGCAATACAGCTAACAAGACAGTGAATTCGATAAAGAAGGAAAACAATAAGTATCAGCAGAAAACCATGAAGTAACACAAAATATAACACAAACAAATCCGGCATGTAAATATACAACACGTACAGGTAATGAATCAAAAACTTCAACCACTTCTACATCAAATTCATCGCCATATCCACGAGGTTCCGAACCTCGGACAATTCACCATTTACGGGTCCCAATATTTGAACCCTAGCACTTGGCATCTTGCGCCCTCATTTGAGTACTAACTGCATGGACGACTCACGTGCCAATTGGGTCATTTCCACCCATACGGTAAGCACAACAAGAGTATCTGTACTTGACAATAGCAAGGAGTCCTAAATCCATTAGTAGTACTTGACTACGTGTATGCTTGTGCAGGTATTCTAACATGATTTCAACAACCAATAAACATAAGGAAATAAAAAGGGCAACACGTACATTTCCATCTCACAAATTTCCACGCGAATAAACTCACACAGTAAGTGTTCCAGTACACAATATCAACAACAAGGAATGCCCCCAGGCCAACACAAGTATCACAAACAATCCCTGACATAGCCCACCTTGTCTCGCCACGTGTGCAATAGTAAAGTATATGCCCGCCTTGTTTCGCCACACGTGCATAAGCATGTTCCCACCTTGTCACGCCACATGCGCAACCCACATATACATATCCCACCTTATCATAATGCATGTGCAATATCAATAGAAAATACGGCACGACAGAAATCTCGTGCAAACCCCCATATCAATAACCGCACGACCGAAATCTCGTGCATCACAATAACCACAACAGCGCGGCAAAAACCTCGTGCATCACCACAACAAGTACAACCACAACAATTGACAATAATACAAGATACGGTAGATACATCAATTCAAGAACTTTTGATCACAAGAAATGCAAGGCTAGTTCACAAGGAATAAGCACAAAAAAGAATACTAGGCATAAATAGGACAACTCAACAAGGAAGAAAAATAATGTATAGGAGTCGTACCCAAATGCACGGTTCAACAACAAAAAAACTCACACGAATCCGATAACTCTATATAAGGGCAAGTCAACTAAGGTATAGAATATCTAAACTTCATTTAAGGTTGAGCAGTTACGAGGATGTTCAACAATTTCACTTAAGGGCAAGCAGTAGGAGAATAATCATAACTTCAGTTAAGGCCAAAACATTTATAGGATGAGATAACCAGTTAAAAGGACCTAGCATGACAGTAAAAATGAGTAATTCTTCAGATAAGTCAATTAGGAGTCGAATAGGCAAAAGGAGTAAATCCAAAAGTAAGAAATCCTACATTTAATCAAGTGAAGATGAAACTAGATATTAGGAAATTCAATCATGTCAAGAACAGTTCATACTCAACGAATATAAGGACCTAAGATTCCTAAAGGGCCAACTTTCCACACATAAATCTGAGCACACACTCGTCACTTCACGTACACGGACTACAAACAACATAGAAGACTCAATCCTAAGGGGTAATTCCCCTACACAAGGTTAGGCAAGATCTTACCTCGAAGACGACAACCCGATACTCAAAAATTGTAACGACCCGGCCGGTCGTTCTGTGAGATTAGCCCTGTTTCCCCCATTTCTGCTTTATCATATGTTTCTTAGCCTGTATATGTTGTGTTGCGTCGGTTGGTTCGGGTTCGGAGTGGTCGTGGTGAGAACTGAGACACTTAGTCTCTTAAAGTAGCTTAATAGTTGAAAAAGTCAACTAGGAGTTGACTTATTGGTAAACGACCTCGGGATGCGGATTTTATGGATCAGATAGCTTCATTAGGTGATTTAGGACATATGAGTGTGTTCGGAATGAAGTTTTGATGTCCAACGTAGAATTAGGTTTGAATTGACGAAAGTTAGTTTTTGGCGATTTCCGGTCGGTAGTGGAAAATAGTTGGTTTCGGCATCATTGGCGAGATTTAGAAGTTTCAAAGTTCTTAAGCTTGAATTTGATGTAACTTTGGTGTTTTTGCATTGTATTTGGTCTTTCAAAGGCTCGACTAAGTTTGAATGATGCTATGGGGTGTGTTGGTATGTTTGGTTGGGGCTTCGAGGGGCTCGGGATTGATTTCGGATGGTTAATGGAGGGTTGGACTTAGGAATTTGCCGCAAAATAGTTTTTGGTGTGGCCGCACCTGCAGATGGGGAGCCGCAAGTGCGAAGGACCTTGCGCAGGTGCAAAGGACCTTGCGCAGGTGCGAAAAGAGGCCAGACAGGAGGAATCCGCAGGTGCGAAGCATGGGCCGCACTTGCGAAGCCGCAGATGCGAAAAAGGAATCGCAGGTGCGAGAATTAGGCTGTTAGTGGGTTTTCGTGGGTGCGCACCTGGGACCGCAGGTGCGAAGAATCGTCCGCAGGTGCTGATTAACTGCGCAGAACAGTATAAATAGGTACCTCCGCGAATATTTTGGCATTTCATCCATTGTTGCATGCGGGTTGAGCTGGTTTGGGAGCAAATTGAAGGGGGAATTTGAAGGTCTTCAGCGGAGGTAAGTTCCCGGATTATAAAACTCGTTTCTATGTTACTTTGTAACGGATTAGGCTTGAAATTGAGGAATTAAAGTAGAAAAAAATCGGGAAAAATGGGGAGGAAATTGGAAATTCTTTTTGGTGATTTGAGTGGGAAATTATGGTTCGATTGTGGTGTTCTTGGTATGTGTATAATCGTGGGAGGATGAGGATTCTAGTGATGTAGATTTTATTGAATTCTGAGACGTGGGCCCGGGGATCAAATTTGGCCGAATTTCGGGAATTGTGTTAAATCTATATCTTTCGATGGAGTTTTGTTCCGTTAGCGTATATTGATGATGTTAATCTGATTTTGGTTAGATTCAGAGCATTTGGGAGTCAATTCGAGGGGCAAGCACATCACGGAGTAGCTTTTGGGTTGTTTTGAGGTAAGTAACGATTGTAACTCTAAACCTGAGGGCATGACACCCCGTTATTTGATATTGTGTTGATAAATAAGGTGACGCACATGCTAGGTGATGAGCGTGGGGGCGTGCACTGATAGGGATTGTGATTTGGTCCGTCCCGTAGCAACCATTAAGCCGCGTATTCAATTTGAAACCTTACGACATCCTGTCTTTCAGAAGTTTATACTTGTTTATGAGCTGTGAGCCATGTTTGGGGCCTTGTGCTGATCTGTTTAGACCCTTAGGGGTATTTTCCATGTTTGGGGCCTTGTGCCGACCTGTTTAGACCCTCAGAGGTACTTTTACACTATTCTACCACTATCCTGATAGAACATCTGTGAACTCAGTCATGTTTCCTACTTCTTGTTATTTTCAGTGTTATCACACTGCTTTGAAAACTCTGAAAAGTATTTTGGGTGGAGTCTCGTGAGTTGAGATGAATTTCCCAAGTGGCTTGTGAGGGTGACTGAGTCAGGCCGAGAGCCGAGTAGGTGAGGGTAGCTATGGATCGGGCTGCACGCCGCAGCAGTATATATGTGTTAGGCCGAGCGCCGAGTATGTGAGGATAGTTATGGGACGGGCTGCACGCCGCAACAATATATATGTTATATATTACATATGGGTCGGGCTGCACGCCGCGACAATATATAATATATGTTATATATGGATCGGGTTGCACGCCGCAACAATATACATACTGAATCGGGCTGCACGTCGTAGCAGATATAGCGCTTGGGCTGAAGGAGCCCCTCCAGGAGTCTGTACACCCCTAGTAAGTGCAGTTGACTATTATATGGATCGGGCTGCACACAGTGTATGTTATATATGGATCGGGCTGCACGCCGCAACAATATATATATATATATATATATATATATATATATATTTATATGAGCGGGCTGCCCGCCGTGGAAGTTGTATGTTTTATGGTACTTGCTGAGTACGAGTGTTAAGTAAGAGCATGAGATATTGATAGTGGAGTCACGAGTGACTGAGAGGCTTGCCCGAAACGCTTTATTGTGAGTGATACTGTGCCCGAGGGACTTATATTTTATGAAAATGCTGTTTTCACTCTTCTTACACTAATCCTATGATAATAAATGTTGGATAAATATTTTATACGAGATTTTTAAATGGAAACCGGAGTTTTATGAAATACTCGGAATTGTAGATTCCTGACTTGATTTACTCATTTCCACTGTCATTCATTATATGATTTTACATGATTTAATTGCTCGTCACTACACTCAAGTTTTTAGTTACACTGATTACTTACTAAGTTGGCCTACTCACGTTACTCCCTGCACCTCTGTGTGCAGATCCAGGTACCGGACCATCTCATTAGTTGATTTCTGGACGAGCTTGGAGTTGTTCGAGGATTGAGGTAGATGCTCAGTGTCCCCAGCTCACCTCCTTTCCTTCCCTCAGATCATAGTTTATTTTGGTCTTTTGTACCTCAGACTTTTGTTGTAGCAAGTCACTATATTATACATTGTATTTACAGTTTTAGATGCTCATGACAATTGATTCCAGGATTTGGGGAAGTGTGTATTTTTTTCATCTCAGTCTGCTATTTTAAAATTTGCTAATTTTGGGAAATTATGATATATACATTGATAGTCTGAAATGGTTGGCTAGCCTAGTTCCATGATATGCGCCATCACGGCCGATTTAGGAATCGGGGTCGTGACAAGTTGGTATCAGAGCGCTAGGTTATATAGGATTCAACGGTCATGAGTAAGTTTAGTAGAATCTTGCGGATCGGTACGGAGACGTCTGTACTTATCTTCGAGAGGCTGCAGAACCCTTAGGAACAATCTCATTTTTCTTGAATTCTGTCGTGCCATTTGGTTGATTCTGGAAATCTAAACTTCTGTTGTTTCATTCTCTCACAGATGGTGAGGACTCGCGCCACTAATCAGGGTGATTAGTCACCAGCTAGACCAGCAAGGGGTCGAGGCCGCGGTCGAGGCCGTGGTAGAGGTAGGGGGCTAGCCCGTGCGCCAGCCAGGGCAGTACCTGTTGATCCCCCTACAATTCAAGATCAGGTTCCCGCCGCAGATGCCCCAGCAGGACAGGCTCAAGAACCGGCAGTGCCTATTGTTATTCTGGGTCTTCAGGAGACCTTAGCTCAGATATTGACTGTGTGTACCACCCTTGCTCAGGCAGTTGCCACTACTTCTCAGGCCGGGGGAGGCAGTCAGACTCCAGTTGCCCAGACACTTGAGCAGGTTACTCAGGGCTAGCACACACCGGGGGCGGTTTCAACCCAGTCGGTTGCTCAAGTTCGGGACTTCGTGGTTCCGGCTATGCTAGAGGACGAGTAGCGTAGACTGGAGAGGTTTAGTAGACTACATCCCTCGACATTTAGTGGTGCTGAGGGCGAGGATGACCAGGGTTTTCTGGATAAGTGTTAGAGGATGCTGCGTACTGCCTAGATTTTGGAGACCAGTGGGGTCTCATTTGCTACTTCTCAGTTTTCTGGTGCTGCTTTCACTTGGTGGGAGTCTTTTGAGAGGCGTAGGGCTATTAGTTCAGCACCCCTTACCTGGCAGCAATACTCCACTATCTTCTTGGAGAAGTATGTACCCCAGTCTCACACGGAGGAGCAGCGCGGGCTTTTTGAGCAGCTGCGTCAGGGGGAGCTATCAGTGACGTAATATGAGATGCGGTTTTCGGAGTTGGCTCATCATGCCACCGAGTTGGTCCCTACTGATAGGGAGAGGATTAGGAGGTTTGTGGATGGCCTCACTTATCAGCTCCACCTTTTCATGACCCGGGAAAGAGTATTAGATGCTACATTCGAGTAGGTTGTTGATATTGCTCGAGATATTGATTCGGCTCGCCGCCAGGGGCGAGTAGAGAGGGAGGCCAAGAGTCCTCGTGGATCAGGTAGTTCTAGTGGTGTTCATTCCAAGGGCAATTTCAGCATGGTAGAGGCCGTTCATTCAGGCCTCCTCGGTCAGGCCGCCCAGCCTATAGTGGTGCATCTTCGGGGCATGGTCCCCGCGGTTTTCAGCCAGGACATTCTTCATTCGGTGCCCTTCCAGCCCAGAGTGCAGCTCGAGCACCATTAGTTCAGGGTTCTTCTATGCCTGTTCTCCTAGTGGCCATCCTGGTGCCAGGGGTTCATTTCAGTCCCAGTCTCCAGCTCCAGGGAGTTGTTATGAGTGTGGAGAGTTCGGGTATATGAGGAGGCAGTGTCCTCATCTTCTTGGAGGTCCATCTCAGCTGAGGAGCCAACCTTCGACTTCAACTCCAGTTACTTCACCACCCACCCAGGCAGCTAGGGGTGGTAGTCAGTCAGCTAGAGGCCACCCTAGAGGGGGAGGTCAAGCAGGTGGAGGTCAGGCCCATATGTATGCCTTTCCAGCCAGGCCAGATACTATGTCCTCTGATGTAGTGATCGCATGTATTGTCTCAGTCTGTTGCCGAGATGCTTTGGCTTTATTTGACCTTAGTTCTACATATTCCTATGTTTTTTCATATTTTGCCCATTTTCTGGGTATGCCCCGTGAGTCCTTAGTTACATCTGTTCATGTGTTGACTCCGGTGGATGATACTGTTGTTGTGGACCGTGTGTATCAGTCGTGTGTGATATCTATTGGGGGTCTGGAGACCCGAGTGGACCTACTGTTACTTAGCATGGTCGATTTTGATGTGATATTGGGCATGGATTGGTTATCTCCGGGTCATGCTGTTCTTGATTGCCACGCTAAGACCGTGACCTTATCTATGCCAGGATGTCCGAGGGTTGAGTGGAGAGGTTCTTCTGATTATGTGCATGGCAGGGTGATTTCCTACCTGAAGGCTCAGCGTATGGTTGAGAAGGGGTGTTTATCGTATCTGGCTTTTGTGATGGATGTCAGTGGTGAGACTCACGCTATTGATTCGGTTCCTGTGGTCCGTGACTTTCCGGACGTGTTTCCTGCAGACTTGCCAGGCATGCCACCTGACAGGGACATTGATTTTGGTATTGACCTGGTGCCAAGCACTAAGCCTATTTCTATTCCACCTTACCGTATGGCACCAGCGGAGCTAAAGGAATTAAAGGAGCAGCTTCAGGAACTCCTAGATAAGGGGTTCATTCGGCCTAGTGTGTCACCTTTAGCACTTGATGTTCAAGCTTTAGCAGGTCAATTGGATCTATTGGAGCCTCCGCGGGTATTGGCTTGTGTAGGCTCCAGGTCTTCTCTCTATGATCAGATTAGAGCACGCCAGTATGGACCGGGCTGCACGCAGCAACAGTATATATATATATAGTAGTGGAGCGGGCGGCCCGCCGCAGCATTTGTGTGTGTTCATGGTACTTTCTAAGTACGAGTGTTAAGTGAGAGCATGAGATACTGATACTGGAGTCACGAGTGACTGAGAGGCTTATTTGTGAGTGATACTGTGCCCGACGGGCTTATATTTTATGAAAAATGCTGTTTACACTCCTTTTCACACTGAGCCTCTGATAATAAATGTTGGATAAATGTTTTATATGAAAATTTAAATGGAAACTGGAGTTTTATGAAATATTCGGAATTATAGAATTCCTGACTTGATTTATTCATTTCCACTTTTATTTATTATATGGATTTACATGATTTAGATGCTCGTCACTACACTCAAGTTTTTAGTTACATTGATTACTTATTGAGTTGGCGTACTCACTTTACTCCCTGCACCTCTGTGTGCAGATCCAGGTACCGGACCATCTCACTAGTGATTTTCGGACGAGCTTAGAGTTGTTCGAGGATTGAGGTAGTTGCTCAGCATCCCCAGCTCACCTCCTTTCCTTCCCTCAGATCATAGTTTATTTTGGTCTTTTGTAGCTCAGACTTTTGTTGTAGCAAGTCACTATATTATACATTGTATTTACAGTTTTATATGCTCATGACAGTTGATTCCAGGTTTTTGGGGAAGTGTATTTTTTTCATCTCAGTCTGTTAGCATTTCATGAACACTCTGAATCTCTAGCATCATTCCTATATTCGGCCTCTTACCGAATAGTCAATAGAATTCCTCGCAGAAACTTTGCCAACCAACGACCGCTAACCTGCTCACAGGAGATAACCCACCTGTGGAAATTACATGTCGACAACCTCCAACGTCACTGCACGGGGAACACTCACTACGACATCAATACCCCATCCTAAGCCCGTTCTTATTCGCCAACTGCATCAGTCCGTTCGCTCCCTATGGACATCTACTAAATGCGCGACAATATCTTCCAATTCACCGTTATATTGTATCCTTCTTCATGTCGAACAACCCCCTTTTCGTTGCATTTAATCTCCCGCCGTATAATAACCAATATTTCAAATTAAGCTCATGGAACCAATCTCCGTCCACTAAAATTCTCAAATTTCTCTAACCTTCTCCTGAAGATGTGCAGCTATCTTACCACAGAACTCATGTGCTACGATGCCACTCCCCCACTTTGGTCCAACTCACTCCTATAAGAAATTACTCATTTTTTTCTTCTTACACCTGGCCTTCTAGAAATTTAACCATTGCCTGACACTTCTCACATGTCCTTCCTCATCTTTTTCTACCCAGCTGCAGCCTCAAACCAATACCCATGTCTTCAACACTTGAACCGATAGATCACTACCAACCTCAACCCTTTCCGAAGATCCCCTTTCTCGAGCCATCAATAATAGAAATACCTATTCAATCCTGAATAACCACACACCGCGATCTCTGACAGCCGCTCCTTCAATACTATCTCACCATATCCTACCCCAAGGCGAATTACAAAAGGTCATAGCACCGACGAACTTAACACATTCAATCGAGGACGACGACGCCACGTCACAGATGAAAATTCAACCACACTTGAAAACACCAAGTCTCATTACTCTACCAATTCAAACCTGAACATTTATAGTCCAATTGTCTTTCCTCCGCCGGAAATAAAAATACTGGATCTCAGAATCACGCCCTGAGATGACCTCATTTCAAGTCATTCACTGCCCTGACATATGGACAAGCATCCTACCATCTCATCAATACTGTGCAATAACCAATCATGAGCATCATAGCAATCTGCAATAGCCTCAAAGCTCTCAGAAGTGAAACTACCGAGCTGAAACCACATAATATCCTTCCGCAAAGCAACGACACGCACCATATCTGTAGTACCATTAGGATTCCTCACATTCGATAGCAAGCGCTTTGTGACGCGTAAGATTGAGTAGGAAAGAAACATAGGCATAAGCCTCAAAGGAATCAAACCACACGATGAAGAATCAAGAAGGGAAGTACTCCTAATAACCCTGTAGCCTCTCGAAGATAAGTCTAGACGTCTCTGTACCGATCCGCAAGACTCTACTAGTCATGATGGTGCCGGACTCCGCTGTCGGGCAAGCCAACACAAAGGAGTTAACTAAATCTTTATTTTATTACTCTTGAACTCATTCCTTTTCACTACATTAAATGATAATTAACGAACTTCCATTAAGTAAACAATAATGTATTTAACAAATTTAAATAATGAATAAATCCCCTAGTCATCCCAGAACCCGATGTCACAAGTGCATGATCAAATTCTAGGAAGAAAATGAAATACAATAACCGTCCGGAATACAAATAGATAGTAGGGAAAATAAAACATAATACTCTGAAGGAGACTCTGCTAGCTGCGGTCGTCTCGGGAGGTGAAACTCACCTAAGTCTCCATATCAACCATGTCGCTATGCCGAGCTAGGCCGCTGGACATACATGTGCATGTGCAACAAAATGCACAACAAGTGTAGTATGAGTACGAAAAACAACGTGTACCCAGTAAGTATCCCGCCTAACCTCGAAGAGGTAGTGACGAGAGGTCGACTTTGACTCTTACTAGAGGTAAAATTAATATAATCAAGTGTGATGTCAAACATGGATGTTATTATCAAATAATAAATAACAACAAGAAAGGACAACTTCTTCCATAAATTATAAATCCCAGTTTCCGTCATTTCAATTAGTAACTTATATCTTAAGGCAATTTAACAGTTCAAATCACAGATGGTATCCAAAAAATATCATGCGCAGGAAATGCCGAGGGTCGAACGGCTCGAACCAACAATAATAATTATGCACAGCCGAAGGGTCGAACGACTCGAACCATAGATGCATCTATTACCCCGCTCGCGAATCGTACATGCGACGCGGTCAAATATAAATAATAGAGTTACCCCGCTCGCAAATTATACATGCGATGCAGGTACTCATATAAATAATAGAGTTACCCCGCTCGCGAATAATACATACGACGCAGGTACTCATAGATACACACATTCAAACAGTAAATCCAGACTTTATTAGGAAAACAATTACCCAAGGAAGTGATAAATTCTCTTTTAATGGTCACGAAGATAGTATTTAAATCTTTTCTAGAAATTCATTTGACAAGTTCGATATGATTTAAACATTTTTAAATTTATCAGTAAAGTTACAAGTACGGCAAATAAAACATGCTTTTGGGTCCTAGACTACCCGTACATAAGCATAATAGTAGCTACGCATGGACTCTCGTCACCTCGTGCGTATGTATCCCCCACAAATAGTAGCACATGATTGATTATTTCACCTATGAGGACAATTCCCCCTTACAAGTTAGAAAGGAGACTTACCTCGCTCCGAAGTTCCATAACCGGCTTCCAAGCCCTTCCGATGACTCAAATTGATGCACAACGCCCCAAAACTAGCCAATAATTATGCAAATCCATTAATATATGTTCAAATATCCATTAGACTCCAATTTATAACAATTCTTAACCCCGATCGGAAAGTCGATAAAAATCACCCTCGGGCCCGCGTGCCGGGATCTCAAAAATTTTCGAAGATAAACATTATCCATAACCTCACGAATTCAAATATATAATTTATTCCAAATCCCATGATCTATTTCGTGGTCAAAATCCAAAAATACTAATTTCTAGGTTTTCAACCAAAATCCCAAGTTTTCACTAATTTTCCATGAATTTCTAAGTTAAAATATATATATATAATCCAAGTATTAAACTTGAAATAGGTGGGAATCACTTACCTTGACATAGATGATGAAGATGGAGCTCCAAAATCGCCCCTATATTGTCTCCCATGGAGGAAATGAGATGAAATGAACCTAACCCATTTTTTTCAAACTTATACACTGCCAGGCAAGTCTTCTTTGCATTCGCGGGCCTACCCTCGCGTTCGCGAAGAACAAAAAATCTCGAAAAGCAATTCCAAACTCTTCTCAGACAAACTCTAGTAGAATAGTCATAACGTTTTGCAAAAAACTTCAAATGACAAATGGTTTAATATTATGAAAACTAGAATCCAAGATATACAACTTTCATGTTTTGGTAATCTCCCAATTCCTTATATATTTCGATATATAAGCTGCCAAAGTCAGCCATGTGCAACACAAATTTCTTCTTCATCTTCCCGGACACCCTGTAGTGTACCAGACATAACTCTTTGTAAATTGATCCAAATGATAAATGGTTTACTTTTCTAGAGGCTAGACACAAAGGACTACAACTTTTAGGTTTACATCATCTCAAAATTCCTTATAGATTGTAAGATATGAGCCGCCGAAGTAAGACCTGCGCAACAGAGTTTTTTCTTCTTCGCGAACGCGAGGCACCCTTCGCGAACGCGAAGAACAAAGTCCCTGAAGCCAAATCCTTCTTCGCGAATGCAAGGGGATCCCCACGGACGCAAACAACAACACCAGACACAAGCACCAGCCATTTCAAAATAGCCCGAAATGATCCGAAACCACCCGGAAACACACCCGAGGCCCCCGGGACCCCGTCCAATCACACGACCCAGTCCCATAACATCCCACGGACCTGCTCGAGGCCTCAAATCACATCAAACAACGTCGAAACCATGAATCGCACTCCAATTCAAGCTTAATGAACTTTAAAATTTCTAACTTCTACATTCGATGCCGAAACCTATCAAATCACGTCCGATTGACCTCAAATTTTGCACACAAGTCATATTCGGATTTACAGACCTACTCCAACTTCCGGAATCGGAATCTGACCTCGACATCAAAATTTCCATTTCCGGTCCAACTTCTCAAAATCTTCAAATTTCTAACTTTAGCCAAATGACTCCAAAATGACCTACGAACCTCTGAATTTACTTTCGATCGCGCTCCCAACACCATAATCACCATACAGAGCTACTCCCAGACTCGGAATCCCAAACGGACATCAATATCACTGAAATGCACTTCAACCCAGATTTATGAAATTTCTTCTAAAATGCTGACTTCCACAATATGAGCCGAAAGGCTCCAGGGTCATCCAAAACCCGATCCGAACATACGCCTGAGTCCAAATCATCATACGAACATGCTGGAACTTTCAAATCCTGATTCTGAGGCCGTTTACTCAAAAATCCAATCTTAGTCAATTCTTCCAATTTAAGGCTTCCAAAATGATAATTTTCTTTCCAAATTGACTCCGAACTTCCCGAAATTCAATTCCGACCACGCCAACGAGTCATAGTACCTGAAATGAAGCTGCTCACGGCCTCAAACTGGCGAATGACGAGCTAGAGTTCAAAACGACCAGTTGGGTCGTTACGATGCTTATAGCTTATAATTATTTATAATAATTGTAGTTAAATAAAATAAATATTTATAGCTAACCGTAATTTTTTTATAGCTTATAATATTTAAAAACCAAAAAAAAGATTTTTTTTTAAGAAATAGCGACCAACATTGGTCGCTATTTTGGTCAAACTCTCAAAACTTAATGTACCGACCAAAATAGCGACCAACGTTGGTCGCTATTTCTAAAAACAGACTCAGAAATGGGTTCCCCCCCCATTTCTCTTATTTTCTTCCCCAAAATTTCCCCAACTCTCTCTCAACACCTTCTCCCCCCCTTCTCTATTTTCCTCACACAAATCCCATTCCCCCACCCCGCGCCACCACCTCGCTTTCGCTGACCGCCGCCGCGCCTCCAGTGGACTGCTGTCGCGCCTCCAGTGGACTGCCGCCGCCCCTCTCTCTCCTTCTCCACCTAAAAAAACCCAGGTTTGAATTATAACCCATATCGTTGTTATTTCTAGTTTTTGTTTCAATTATTTCAACATTGTAGTTTATTGTTTCAATTCTGTGAATATTATATTTTATTGAGGACTTGGGTTTAGGTCTTATTTTAATCAGTTTTGTTAATTAATTTTATTAACTAATTAGTTTAATTAGTGTTGAATTTAGTTTAGTTAGATTTGAATTATAATTTGTATTGTCTTGATAATTTAGTTAGAATCTAGGGTTTAGGATATGAATTGAACTTTTATTCTATGAATTGGACTTGTAGTTTATAAATTGAAATTTTAAGATATGAATTGAACTTTTAATTTATGAATTGAACCTTTTGGATATGAATTGAATTTTAGTTTATGAATTGAAATTTTAGTTTATGTAACGACCTGACCGGTCGTTTTGTGTATCGGGACCCCGTTCCCCTAAATGAGACTCCCCATAGCGGCTTATTATGATTTATGACTCGCGGGGATGGGTGGTACGGGATTCGGAAGTGTTTAGAGTGATATAGGAACACTTGGTTCCTTAAGGTTGGCCTTTAAGGCCAAGTTTGACTTTGGTCAAATTTTTTAGTAAATGATGTCGAAATCGAGTTTCGACGGTTCCGGTAGCTTCGTATGATGATTTCAAACTTGAGTGTATGTTCGGAATGGGTTTTGGATGACCCGGGAGCGTTTCGGCGCCCAATATCGAAATAAGAGTTTCCATAAGTTCATATTGTGGTTTGGGATGTGTTTTTGTGTTATCGAGGTCCAAATAGAATTCCGAGACTGGGAATAGTTCCTTTATGTCATTCATGACTTGCTCGCAAAATTTGGGGTCATTCTGAGTAGTATAGGTCAGTTCGGCGCATTGTTAGCGAATTCAAGAAAACTTAAAGTTCCTAAGTTTGATTCTAGGGGTTTTGAGGTGTGATTTTGAGTTTTAGCATTGTTTTTGGTGTTCCGAAGGCTCGAGCAAGTCCTTATTATGATTTAGGACTTTTTGGTATATTTGGACGGGGGCTCGGGTGGGCCTAGGTGCCTCTCGGGCACCAAACGAGACCAAAAACCAGCTGAAGCAATTGCTGGTGCACCAGTTCTGGTGCGACCGCAGGTGCGGTTGCTCAGTCGCAGGTGCGGGATTGCTCCTGCGATCCCAACCTCGCAGGTGCAACCTCCAGGTGGGCTTCCCTCCTCTTGCAGGTGCGGGCCCTTTTCCGCAGGTGCGAAGCCACTGGTGCGGACTCCGTTCCGCAAGTGCGAGCAAAGTCCCCTCGTCTCATTTTCGATGGGGGCGGGTTCTTTTCCACAGGTGTGGAGCCGCTGGTGCGGACTATGTTCCACAGGTGCGAGCCCAGGCCCCTTTTCCCATTTCCGCAGGTGCGGTCCTTGAGCCGCAGGTGCGGAACCACAGTAGGCAGTGAGTTTTTTAAAACATGGGATTATTTCATTTCACCCTATGTTCTTCCTCCATTACAGACCTTGAAAGCTTGGGAAGGAGCTCCACGACCTAGCTACTAAAAAGGTAAGTGAATTCTACCCTAAAGTTAGTTAATGCATGAATTCCTAGTTGAATTAGCTACCTAATTAGTGAAGAATCAAGGATTTGAGTAGTAAACTAGGGCTTTATGAATATTTAGGATTTTACCCGTTAATTAGCCATGAAATCATACAAAAATCACATATTAATGATCCTTAGGTTATGGGTAATTGATTTCTTCAAAAATTTCCGGAATCCGAGCATGTGGGCCCGGGGGTGTATATTAGGATTTTTCAAAGTAAGGTGAAATAACAAAGTAAATAGGAGAATTCCATACTTTTGAGTATAAATTGATATATTTGGATAACATTTGGCTAGTTTCGAGTCCTTGGGTGTCGAGCTCGGAGTTTCGGGCACATTCTTGACCCGGGAAATAGGTTCGACGCGAGGTGAGTCTCCTTTCTAACCTTGTAAGAGGGAATTGTCCCCCTAGGTGATATAAATGACTATGTGCTAATGTTTGTGGGGGGCTACGTACGTACAAAGTGACGAGAGTCCGTACGTAGCAGCTATTATTGTTATATCCGGGTAGTTAGGCCTACACCATGCCTTGTGTTTTTCCTTGAATTGAACTATATGCTTTATGAATTTATGTCACATGCGGTTTTGTTTCCCTGAGATCATGGAATTGGAGAATTTAAAGGAATTTTTCACTGGAAAATAAATTTATGAAGAAAATTGTGCGTGCATGTGACCGCTTCGCAATTTACATTCCGCTTATTTCCCCCACTCTCATGGGAGCGGGCCGTACTCCACGGTGATATTGAAAGGTACATTATGGTTAATATTGTGTGTGCATGTGACCGCTTCGCAATTTACATTCCGCGAGCGGAGTGTTATTTCCCCCACTCTCATGGGAGCGGGCCGTATGCCACAACGAGATTGAAATATGTAATTATGGTTCAGGCCGTTCGACCCTCGGCAGTGCACATATATGATTATTATGATGGCTATGGTCGGTTGTCCTTATCCCGCATATGCATGTTAAACTGTTAATGATTTCAAGAATATCGAAGCGATAAGATATTTGGAGGAAATTGAAGCAGTAATTGCTTATTTACTTCCAGTATTTATTTGAATTACAATTATCTATAATGTTTACTATTTTCATCATCCTTGTATTCCTATTACTTATTTATATCTTGTTAAATTATTTTGTTGGACCTTAGTGAGTGTGAAGTCGACCTCTCGTCACTACTTCTTCGAGGTTAAGCGGGATACTAACTGGGTACATATTTGTTTATGTACTCATGCTACGCTTCTGTACTTAATTGTAAAGGTTCTGAGGCTGGTGTATCTGGTTATCAGACCGGAGCTCGATTCTGAGTATGGATTGGACCTAAATTCACGATGAGCTACTTCTCCTGACGATCCTCGGCAACACCATGGGGTTTCTTTTTTTATTCCCGTCTATTTCTTCCAGACAGTGGGACAGTTATATTATATCTTTTGTATATTCTGTTAGTATGCCCGTAGGACTTGTGACACTAGTTTCTGGCACACACGTGGTAGATATTATGGTTTACGGGTCTGTATATATATTGGCTCACGCCTCCTTATGACTATTTTTGGTTAAATCGGCTAATTATCTTTTCAATTAATGTTTTGAACTGTAAAACTTGGCACGTGTTGGGATGTTTAATCAAATATGTGAAAATCCTTAGTTATTTGGGTGTTGGCTTGCCTGACCCCGGTGTTGGGTGCCATCATGACCTGAGTTAGGATTTTTGGGTCGTGACAGTTTATGAATTGAACTATTAGTTTATAAATTGAAATTTTAGGATATGAATTGAACTTTTAGGATATGAATTGGACTTTTGGATATGAATTGAATTTTTAGTTTATGAATTGAACTTTTAGTTTATAAATTGAAATTTTAGGATATGAATTGAACTTTTAGGATATGAATTGGACTTTTGGATATGAATTGAATTTTTAGTTTATGAATTGAACTTTTAAGATATGAATTGGACCTTTAGTTTATGAACTGGAATTTAGTCTATGAATTGGACTTGTAGTATATAAATTGAAATTTTAGGATATGAATTGAACTTTTAATTTATGAATTGAACCTTTTGGATTTGAATTGAATTTTTAGTTTATGAATTGAGATTTTAGTTTATAAATTGAACTTTTAGTTTATAAATTGAAATTTTAGGATATGAATTGAACTTTTAGTTTATGAATTGAACTTTTAGTTTCTAAATTAAAATTTTAGGATATGAATTGAACTTTTAGGATATGAATTAGACTTTTGGATATGAATTGAATTTTAAGTTTATGAATTGAACTTTTAGGATATGAATTGGAATTTTAGTTTATGAATTGGAATTTTAGTCTATGAATTGGACTTGTAGTTTATAAATTGAAATTTTAGGATATGAATTGAACTTTTAATTTATGAATTGAACCTTTAGTTTATAAATTTAAATTTTAGTTTATAAATTGAAATTTTAGGATATGAATTGAACCTTTAGTTTATGAATTGGACCTTTTGGATATGAATTGAATTTTTAGTGTATGAATTGAACTTTTAGTTTATAAATTGAAATTTTAGGATATGAATTGAATTTTTAGTGTATGAATTGAACTTTTAGTTTATAAATTGAACTTTTAGTTTATAAATTGAAATTTTAGGATATGAATTGAACTTTTAGTTTATAAATTAGACTTGTAGTTTATAAATTGAAATTTTAGGATATGAAATTAATTAACTAAAAAAAGATTAGGATATGAATTAACTAAATTAATTTGTTCTTGTTTTATTTGTATAGATGGAACATCGTACTTGGATGTACAATAGGAATGATCCTAATTGGCGGGGATTGCGGGAGGATTTTGTAGAAGGGGTTGATGACTTTATTAGACATGCAATGTCACTTCCACCATACCAAAGTGAAGGAGTAATTAGGTCCCCTTGTGTTAGGTGAGACTGTATGAAGTTTGGAAGTGAGGAAGTTAAGCTTCATCTTTATAGTAAAGGGTTTATAAAGAATTACTTTGTGTGGACTAATCATGGAGAGATCGATGGTAGCCGTGGGATATTTCATAACATGGTTGTGGGTAAAAGTAGTAGGTCGGTGCAGAATAAAAATCATGATTCTAGAATTCATGATATGGTTGCGGATGATTATGGGATGCACTTAGGGGATGAGCCCAATGAAAATGTTGAACAAACTCCTAACGCAAATTTTTTTTATGAACAGTTAGAGGAAGCTAGTCGTCCACTACGGGAAGGAAGTTCGCACTCTGAGCTGTTTGTTGCAGTTGGATTACTAAGTATAAAATCTGATTGGAATATTTCTCAAGCAGCAATGGACTCTTTCATTGACCTTCTGAGCGAACTAGTTGTGTAACGACCCGACTGGTCGTTTTGCGTTATCGGACCCCGTTCCCCTAAATGAAACTTCCCATAGCGGCATTTTATGATTTATGACTTACGGGAACTGGTGGTCCGGGATTCAGAGGTGTTTAGAGTGCAATAGGAACAATTGGTTCCTTAAGGTTGGCCTTTAAGGCCAAGTTTGACTTCGGTCAACATTTTGGGTAAACGACCTCGGAATCGAGTTTCGTCGGTTCCGGTAGCTTCGTGTGATGATTTCAGACCTAGGCGTAAGTTCAGATTGGGTTTCTGATGACTCGGGAGCGTTTCAGTGCCCAATATAGAAATAAGAATTTCCTTAAGTTTAAAAATTTGGTTTGGAACGTGATTTTATGTTGTCGAGGTCCGAACTGAATTTCTAGACCGGGAATAGTTTCGTTATGTCATTTATGACTTGCCTGCAAAATTTGGTGTCATTCCGAATAGTATGGGTCGGTCTGGCGCAATGTTATAGAAATCAAGAACTTGAAGTTCTTAAGTTATGATTCTAGGGGGTTTTGAGGTTTGATTCTGAGTCTTAGCGTTGTTTTGGGTGTTCCGAAGGCTCGAGCTAGTCCGTGGGATGATTTGGGACTTGTTGGTACGTTTGTTTTGAAGTTCCGGGGGCTCGGGTGAGTTCCGGGTAGGTCCCGGGATGTCTTTAGGCTAAAATATAGCTGTTGCAGGTCTGAGGGGTCAAATTTCTGTACCCACCACCGTGGGCCGCGTTCCTTTTTGTGCTTGCCGCGGTGGGGGGCTTCGCGGCCGCGGTCGTGCCTTCGCGGTCCGCGGTGGAGGAGCTGGGTCACTGGTCCGACTTCGGAGGTCTATATCTTTTGATCTAAAAAGAACTTTGAGATGATTCAAAAACGAAAGTGTTATCCCTTCGTGTCTAATTCCCAGAAAGGTAAAGAAATCGTAATTTTGACATCTGTAGAGAAAGTTATGGCCAAAATACTAAAGCAGGTCACTGCAGTCATTTTTCTTGGTTTTTTCAGCTTTTCTTGGCTTTTTCTAGCGCGACCGTGGTCCTTTTTCCGCGGACCGCGGTGGGGGACCTTAGAGGAGTATAAATAAGTGGGATTTTTAGTTATTTTACATTTTTCAATACCCCAAAAATATAAGAGGCGATTTTCAAAACACTTTTTCTTCTGCAAAACGTTGGTAAGTGATTTCTAACTCATTTTCTTCACTCCTTACTTCTTTTTACAAGATTTCATCCTAGAATCTAGGGCTTTCATGTAGGAATTGGAAATTTTGGGTAAAACCTAAGAATATTGAAATTTGAAGATTTAGACCCCAAATTGAGGCCGGATTCCAAAACCATTTATATATCCGGGCTCGGGGGAGAATGAGTAATCGGATTTTGGTCCGAATTTTGGGTTAGGACCGAGCGGGCCCGGGTTTGATTTTTGACTTTTGAGGAAAGACTTTAGAAAAGCTCACATCCATGCATTAGAATTGATTCATTTAGCATTTATTAACATAATTAAGTAACTTTTAGCTAGTTCGAGTCTCTGGGAGACGAGTTTGGAGTTTCGGGTGCATTCTTGACCCCGAAAGTAGGTTCGACACGAGGTGAGTCTCCTTTCCAACCTTGTAAGGGGGAATTGTCCCCCTTGGTGATTTAAATGCTATATGTGATAATTTGTGGGGGCTACGTACGTACAAAGTGATGAGAGTCCGTACATCCGTACATAGCGACTATTACTATTATGTCCGGGTAGTTAGGCCCACAACATGCCTTGTGTTTTACTTGATATGAACTATATGCGTGCTGAATTTACATTTCATATTGCTTACATCCCCGAAGTTATGAAATTTGAGAAAACATGTAAGAAATTGATCATGTAAGGTATTCTCTTTTTTTAAAAAGGAATAATGTATGTGCATGTGACCGCCTCACAATTTGTATTCTGGGAGCGGAGTGTGATTTTCCCCCACTCTTATGAGAGACACACTTTTGGGAAAGGCCGATCGATCCTTCGGAAATGCATAGAGATATTGAGAGACGCACTTTTGGGATGGGCCGGTCGATCCTTCGGCAGTGCGTAGAGAGGTTGAGATATGCACTTTTGGGACGGGCCGATCGATCCTTTGGCAGTGCATAGAGAGGTTGAGAGGTGCACTTTTGGGACGGGCTGATCGATCCTTTGGGAGTGCACGAGTGTGACTATCCTATGACTACAGCCGGTTGTCCTTACCCTGCATGCGTATGATTATTTGTTATTAAATTTCATGCAACTGATATGACAGATATATGGGAAAAAGTGAAGTAGAAATTGTTTTATTCATCCTCAGTGTTCTTCCTGGATTTCAGTAGCTTACATATATACCTGTTGCTTCACTGCCTTACATGCCTAATGTTTTTAGTTACATTCGGTTAAATTATCTTGTTGGACCTTAGTGAGTGTCATGTCGACTTTTCGTCACTACCTCTTCGAGGTTAGGCGGGATACTCACTGGGTACATATATATATATATATTTATGTACTCATGCTGCACTTCTGTACTTAACTGTACAGGTTCTGGGGCTGGTGTTTCTAGTTATCCGACCGGAGCTTGACATATTCCGGGCCTGACTCCACGATGAGCTACCTCCCTTGGCGATTCCCAGCTATGCTATGGAGTTATCTTTTGTTTATTTCTGTCTATATCCTTTTAGACAGCAGTACCTTTTGTAGCATCTTTTGTATATTCTACTAGTCACCTATTGACTTGTGACACTAGTTCCTGGCACACCCTTAGTAGATTCTATTTTGAGACTATATATATATATATATATATATATATATGTATTAGATCACGATCATTTTGGCTGTATGTACTTAAATTGATAAATGTTTCCGCGTCTATTTTAAATAAGTTAAGTGTAAAACTTTGTGAAATACGTGGGGTTGGTATGTTAATAAGGAAAAATCTCACTAATAAGCAACCGTTGGCTTGCCTGACCCCGATGTTGGGCGCCATCACGACCCGCGTGGGATTTTGGGTCGTGACAATGTGGTATCAGAGCCCTAGTTTCACGTAAGTCTCACGAGTCACGGGCGAACCCAGTAGAGTCTTGCAAATCGGTACAGAGACGTCTATACTTATCTTCAGGAGGCTACGGGGTGTTAGGAAAACTCTATTTGTTCTTATTCTATCGTGCTACCTATGATTTACTAAACTCATTCTTCTATTCTCTCACAAATGGTGAGGACGCGTGCATCTGATGTTTCGGACCCGAGAAGGGCCGCTACTCCCGCCGTCCGAGGCCGGGGGAGGGCACCGGCCCGTGGTAGGGGACGAGGGCATCCCAGAGCTATACCTGTCCCGCCACCAGAGGACCCTCTATTAGAGGAGTAGGATGAGGAACCTCCAGCAGATCCGGCACCCGTAGACGTTATGACGGCGCCAGGCTTCCAGGCAGTCATGGGCCGTATGATGAGATTCATGGACACCATGTCCCAGGCTGGTTTATTTCCAGCAGATCCTGCCACCTCACAGGATGGAGGAAGAGCCTAGACCCCTACTGCCCAGGCCGCAGGACCGACAACAACATTACATCCCACCCCGGGTGCACTGCCCGTGGATGGTACCCAACCTGTAGCGGCAGCACCGGAGCCTAGACTAGCTGTGGGTGGCGACCATCATAAGATGTTAGACAGATGGACCCGCTTGCGCCCTCTAGTCTTTGGGGGTGAGCGAGGTGAGGATGCCCAGGACTTCATTGATAGGTGCAGGGATAGACTGCACAACATGGGGATCCCAGCATCCCATGGAGTAGACTTCACTGCATTCCAGTTAGAGGGAAGAGCTCGTAGGTGGTGGCAGTCTTATATTCTTAGCAGGCCAGCCGATTCTCCTACTATCACTTGGGAGCAGTTCACACAGATGTTGCTGGATAGATATATTCCACCCTCTGAGAGGGAAGAGCTAAGGGGTCAGTTTGAGCGGTTAGAGCAGAGGAAGATGTCCGTGATAGATTATGAGGCCATATTTTCAGAGCTGTCATGCCATGCTCTTATGATATTGCCCACCGATGCTGATAGAGTTCGGAGGTTTGTAACAGGGTTGCATCCAGGTATTAGTTCCACCATGGCTCGAGAGGTGGAGATGGGTACCCCTTATCAGCTCGTAGTGGAGATTGCTTGTAGGTTCGAGGGTTACCGGTTGAGGAGCAGGGAGAAGGGTCAACAGGACAAGAGGGCCAGGTTCTCAGGGGATTTCAGAGGCGCACCAGCTAGGGGCAGGGGTCAACATAGTAGTGGTCAGCCCAGCAGGCCTTTATATGCAGCACCTCCACCACCTCCTCAAGGTGTTCCAACGAGGCCTCATTTCAGCGCCATGCCAGAGCTTTCCTATCTTCATCCAGCCATTCAGAGTTAACACCGTGGTTATTCTAGTCATCCGAGATCCTCCGATCTTTATTTCAGTGCTATGCCTGAGGGGTCTCACCGCCTCCAACACTTCAGGGATCTTCCTCGAGGCACCAGACTGTGCCATCTGGGCATTGTTATGAGTGTGGAGAGCCAGGTCATATGAGGAGGCAGTGTACCCAGTATCGAGGCAAGGCCGTGCAGTAGAGCTATCAGTCGATGGGTCCGGCACCAGCAGTCCGACCACCTAAAGGTGGAGGACAGGCCGGCATGGGTCGTCCTAGAGGTGGAGGCCAATCAGGGGGAGGTCAGGCAGATTATGTACACTCCGGTGGGGCTCAATCTTCAGGTGCTCCAGCCAGGTTTTATGCTATTCCAGCCAGATCAGATGCAGTGTCCTCAGACGCCGTTATCACAAGTATTATCTCAGTATGTGGTAGAGAGGCTTCAGTATTATTTGATTCAGGATCCATTTATTCATATGTTTCAGCCTTATTTTCTCCTTTTCTGGATGTCTCTCGAGAGTCTTTGGGATCTCCTATATATGTGTCCACTCTTGTGGGCGATTCTGTGGTGGTAGACCAGGTGTATCGGTCTTGTGTGATCATCTTCTGTGGGTTCGAGACCAGAGCTGACCTTTTATTGCTCGACATGGTTGATTTTGAGGTTATTCTAGGCATGGATTGGCTATCTCCTTATCATGCCGTTCTTGATTTCCATGCCAAGACAATTACTTTAGCCATGCTGAGTCGCCGAGGTTGGAGTGGAGAGGTTATTCAGTCAGTGCATCCAGCCGGGTCATTTCCTTCATGAAGGCTCGGCATATGGTCAAGAAGAGTTGTTTGGCTTACCTTTCTTATGTGCGGGACACCACCATTGAGTCTCCGACTATTGATTCAGTGCCTGTGGTGCGGAAGTTTCCAGATGTATTTCCTTCGGATCTTCCAGGCATGCCTCCAGATCGAGACATTGATTTCTGTATTGATTTGGCTCCAGATACTCAGCCTATTTCCATTCCCCCATACCGTATGGCTCCTAAGGATCTGAAGGAGCAACTTGAGGAGTTATTAGCTAAGGGGTTCATCGGGCCGAGTGTGTCTCCATGGGGTGCTCCTGTGCTATTTGTGAAGAAGAAGGATGAGACTATGCAGATGTGCATTGATTACCATCAGTTGAATAAGGCGACTATCAAGAACAAGTATCCTCTGCCACGCATTGACGATTTGTTTGACCAGTTACAGGGTGCTCGTGCATTTTCTAAGATTGATTTGCGATCAGGGTATCATCAGTTGAGGATTCGGGCTTCAGATGTTCCGAAGACTGCTTTTCGTACGAGATATGGCCATTATGAGTTCCTAGTGATGTCCTTTGGCTTGACTAATGCCCCAGCAACATTCATGGACTTGATGAATATGGTGTTCAGGCCGTACATTGATTCCTTTGTCATTGTCTTCATTGATGACATTTTGATTTACTCCCGTAGCCTGGGGGAGCACGAGCAGCATTTGAGAGTTGTGCTCCAGACCTTGCAAGGACAAAAACTATATGCTAAGTTCTCCAAGTGTGAGTTTTGGTTGGATTCCGTGGCATTTTTGGGGCACATGGTATCCAGAGAGGGTATCAAGGTTGATCCTCATAAGATCGAGGCAGTTCAGAGTTGGTCACGTCCTACTTCAGCTACAGAGATCAGGAGCTTTTTGGGCCTAGTAGGTTATTATCGCCGATTTGTGGAGGGTTTCTCTTCTATTGCAGCTCCATTGACTAGATTGACTCAGAAGAATGCCCCGTTTCGATGGTCTGATGAGTGTGAGGCGAGATTTCAGAAGCTCAAGACAGCATTGACCTCAGCGCCAATTCTAGTATTGCCTTACGGTTCTGGGATGTACACGGTATATTGCGATGCTTCTTGCGTTGGCTTGGGGTGTGTATTGATGCAGGAGAGGAGAGTTATTTCTTATGCTTCACGCCAGCTGAAGGTTCATGAGAATAATTACCTTGTGCACGACTTGGAGTTGGCGGCAATTGTTCGTACTCTTAAGATTTGGAGGCACTATTTGTATGGAGTGTCTTTTGAGGTTTATACTGACCACCGTAGCTTGCAGCACTTGTTCAAGAAGAAGGATCTTAACTTGAGGCAGCGTATATGGCTTGGGTTGTTGAAGAATTATGATATCACCATTCTTTATCACCCGGGCAAGGCTAATGTGGTGGCAGATGCTTTGAGCAGGAAGGCTGAGAGTATGGGTAGCTTGACTTATATTGCAGCGGAGGAGAGACCTCTAGACTTGGACATTCAGTCCTTGGCCAATAGCCTGGTGAGATTAGATCTTTCAGAGACTCGTCGAGTTTTGGCACATGTGGTTGCTCAATCTTCATTATTGGGAGAGATTAAGGCCCGACAGTTCTATGATCCGTGCTTAGAAGAGCTTCGGGAGACAACGGTTCAGGGTAGGTCCAAGGACGTTGCTATTGGCGAGGATGGTGTTCTGAGACTTCAGGGCCGCTTATGTGTATCTAATGTTGATGGACTGAGGGAGAGGATTCTAGAGGAGGCACACAGTTCTCAGTATTCTGTTCACCCTGGTGCTACGAAGATGCATCGTGATTTGAAGCAGCATTTCTGGTGGAGGAAAATGAAGAATGACATTGTGGAGTATGTGACTAGGTGCCTTAATTGCCAGCAGGTTAAGTATGAGCACTATAGGCCAGGAGGCCTACTTCAGCAGATGCTCATTCCTGAGTGGAAATGGGAGCGCATTGCTATGGACTTCGTGGTTGGGTTGCCTCAGACTTCGCAGAAGGTTGACGCGGTTTGAGTCATTATGGATAGATTGACCAAATCGGCACATTTCATTCCAGTGGCTACTACTTATACATCTGAGAGGTTGGCCCAGATCTACATTCGAGAGATAGTCTGGTTGCATGGTGTGCCCTTGTCCATTATATCAGATCGAGGTCCTCATTTCACCTCGCACTTCTGGAGAGCATTGCATAGTGAGATGGGCACCCAGATAGACCTCAGTACAGCATTTCACCCTCAGACTGATGGTCAGTCAGAGTGTACAGTTCAGATATTGAAGGACATGCTCAGGGCATGTGTGATTGACTTCTGGGGTCAGTGGGAACAGTTCTTTCCTTTGGCCGAGTTTGCTTACAATAATAGTTATCAGTCCAGCATCGAGATGGCACCATTTGAGGCTTTGTATGGTCGGCGATGTCGTTATCCTACCGGGTGGTTTGAGTCTTGCGAGGCTATGTTATATGGCACCGACCTGGTGAGGGATACCTTGGAGAAAGTGAAGTTGATTCAGGAGAGGCTCCATACAACACAGTCCAGACAGAAGAGTTACACAGATCAGAAGGCGCATGATGTATCATTTATGGAGGTAGATAGGGTCCTGTTGAAAGTCTCGCCTATGAAGGGTATTATGAGGTTTGGGAAGAAGTGCAAGCTGAGCCCGAGGTTTATAGGTCCATTCGAGGTGTTGAGGCGAGTTGGGGAGGTTGCTTATGAGCTGGCCTTGCCTCCCAGTTTATTTGGAGTTCACCTAGTTTTTCATGTATCCATGCTCCGGAGGTACCACAACGACTTTTCTCACGTGGTTGATTTCAGCACTATTCAGTTGGATGAGAAGTTGAGCTACGAGGAGGAGCCAGGTTCTATTATTGATAGACAGGACCGCTAGTTGAGGTTCAAGAGGGTTTCTGCCGTAAAGGTCCAGTGGAAGGGCCAACCAGTTGAGGAGGCGACCTGGGAGTCCGAGGAGGGCATGCGGAGCAGCGGAGCAGATATCCACACCTATTCAGAACTTAAGTATGATTCTAGACCCGTTCGAGGATGAACGTTTGTTTAAGAGGTGGAGAATGTAACGGCCCGACTGGTCGTCTTGCGATATCGGACCCTGTTCCCCTAAATGAAACTTCCCATAGCGGCATTTTATGATTTATGACTTGCTGGGACTGGTGGTCTGGGATTCGAAGGTGTTTAGAGTGCAATAGGAACAATTGGTTCCTTAAGGTTGGCCTTTAAGGCCAAGTTTGACTTCGGTCAACATTTTGGGTAAACGACCTCGGAATCGAGTTTCGTCGGCTCCGGTAGCTTCGTGTGATGATTTCGGACCGGGGCGTATGTACGGATTGGGTTTCTGATGACTCGGGAGCGTTTCGACGCCCAATATAGAAATAAGAATTTCCTTAAGTTTAAAATTTTGGTTTGGACGTGATTTTATGTTATCGAGGTCCGAACAGAATTTCGAGACCGGGAATAGTTTCGTTATGTCATTTATGACTTGCCTGCAAAATTTTGTGTCATTCAGAGTAGTATGGGTTGGTCCGGTGCAATGTTGTAGAAATCAAGAACTTGAAGTTCTTAAGTTATGATTCTAGGGGGTTTTGAGGTGTGATTCTGAGTCTTAGCGTTGTTTTGGGTGTTGCAAAAGCTCGAGCAAGTCCGTGGGATGATTTGGGACTTGTTGGTACGTTCGGTTTGACGTTCCGGGGGCTCGGGTGAGTTCCGGGTAGGTTTTGGGATGTCTTTAGGCTAAAATATAGCTGTTGCAGGTCTGAGGGGTCAAATTTCTGTATCCACCACCGCGGGCCGCGGGCCTTTTTGTGCTGACCGCGGTGGGGGGCTTCGCGGCCGCAGTCGTGCCTTCGCGGTCCGCGGTGGAGGAGCTGGGGTCACTGGTCCGACTTCGGAGGCCTATATCTTTTGATCTACAAAGAATTTTGAGATGATTCAAAAACGAAAGTTGTATCCCTTCATGTCTAATTCCCATAAAGGTAAAGAAATCGTAATTTTGACATATGTAGAGAAAGTTATGTCCAAAATACTAAAGCAGGTCACTGTAGTCATTTTTCTTAGTTTTCTTCAGCTTTTCTTGGCTTTTGCTAGCGCGACCGCGGTCCTTTTTCCGCGAACCTCGGTGGGGGACCTTAGGGGAGTATAAATAAGTGGAATTTTCATTTATTTAACATTTTTCAAGAACCTAAAAACATAAGAGGCGATTTTCCAAACACTTTTTCTTCTCCAAAATGTTGGTAAGTGATTTCCAACTCATTTTATTCACTCCTTAACTTCTTTTTACAGGATTTCATCCTAGAATCTAGAGCTTTCATGGTGGAATCGGGAATTTTGGGTAAAACCTAAGAATATTGAAATTTGGGGATTTAGACCCCAAATTGAGGTCGGATTCCAAAACCATTTATATATCCGGGCTCGGGGGCGAATGGGTAATCGGGGTTTGATCCAAATTTCCGGTTTGGACCG
The DNA here is from genome assembly GCA_005239525.1 of Nicotiana knightiana. Classification (NCBI taxonomy): domain Eukaryota; kingdom Viridiplantae; phylum Streptophyta; class Magnoliopsida; order Solanales; family Solanaceae; genus Nicotiana; species Nicotiana knightiana. Next base: position 32,874 of record ML436619.1, on the reverse strand, counting down.
AGTGGGCCCGGGTTTGATTTTTGACTTTTGGGGAAAGACTTTAGAAAAACTCACTTTCATGCATTAGAATTGATTTATTTAGCATTTATTAACATAATTCAGTAACTTGTAGCTAGTTCGAGTCCCTGGGAGACGAGTTTGGAGTTTCGGGTGCATTCTTGACCCGAAAAGTAGGTTCGACACGAGGTGAGTCTCCTTTCTAACCTTGTAAGGGGGAATTGTCCCTCCTTGGTGATTTAAATGCTATATGTGATAATTTGTGGGGGCTACGTATGTACAAAGTGACGAGAGTCCGTATGTAGCGACTATTACTATTATGTCCGGGTAGTTAGGCCCACATCATGCCTTGTATTTTACTTGATATGAACTATATGCGTGCTGAATTTACATTTCATATTGCTTACATCCCCAAAGTTATGAAATTTGAGAAAACTTGTAACAAATTGATCATGGAAGGTATTCTCTTTTTTTAAAAAAGGAATAATGTATGTGCATGTGACCGCCTCGCCATTTGTATTCCGCGAGCGGAGTGTGATTTTCCCCCACTCTTATGAGAGATGCACTTTTGGGACGGGCCGATCGATCCTTCGACAGTGCATAGAGAGATTGAGAGACGCACTTTTGGGACGGGCCGGTCAATCCTTCGGCAGTGCGTAGAGAGGTTGAGAGATGCACTTTTGGGACGGGCCGATCGATCCTTTGGCAGTTCATAGAGAGGTTGAGAGGTGCACTTTTGGGACGGGCCGATCGATCCTTCGGCAGTGTACGAGCGTGAATATCCTATGACTCCGGCCGGTTGTCCTTACCCTGCATGCGTATGATTATTTGTTATTAAATTTCATGCAATTGATCTGACAGATATATGGGAAAAAGTGAAGTAGAAATTGTTTTATTCATCCTCAGTGTTCTTCCTGGATTTCAGTAGCTTACATATATACATGTTGCTTCACTGTCTTACATGCCTACTGTTTTTAGTTACATTCGGTTAAATTATACTGTTGGACCTTAGTGAGTGTCATGTCGACTTCTCGTCACTACCTCTTCGAGGTTAGGCAGGATACTCACTGGGTACATGTACATATATATATTTATGTACTCATGCTGCACTTTTGTACTTAACTGTACAGGTTCCGGGGCTGGTATTTCTAGTTATCCGACCGGAGCTTGACATATTCCGGGCCTGACTCCACGGTGAGATACCTCCCTTGGGGATTCCTAGCTATGCTATGGAGTTATCTTTTGTTTATTTTTGTCTATATCCTTTTAGACAGCAGTACCTCTTGTAGCATCTTTTGTATATTCTACTAGTCGCCTATTGACTTGTGACACTAGTTCCTGGCACGCACTTAGTAGATTCTATTTTGGGACTGTATATATATATATGTATTGGATCACGATCCTTTTGGCTGTATGTACTTAAATTGATAAATGCTTCCGCTTCTATTTTAAATAAGTTAAGTGTAAAACTTTGGGAAATACGTGGGGCTGGTATGTTAATAAGGAAAAATCTCACTAATAAGCAACCGTTGGCTTGCCTGACCCCGGTGTTGGGCGCCATCACAACCCGCATGGGATTTTGGGTCGTGACAAGTTGACCCTAATGTCAACTTACCTGGTGATTTCTATAAGGCAAAGATATTGGTTTCTAAGTTAGGACTTTCGTCAATGAGAATTAATTGTTGTGAAGATGGTTGCATGTTATATTATAAAGATGATGCAAATTTAGATAGTTGTAAATTTTACGAAAAGCCTCGTTTCAAGAGGATTTCCAGCGGGAATATAGTCGCAATCAAGGCGATGCATTATTTACCTCTTATACCTAGGTTAAAGAGGTTATATGCGTCGATGAGTTCTGCTCCTCATATGAGATGACACTTTGAAAATAGAAGACCACCTGGTGTTATGTGTCATCCTTCATGTCACGACCCAAATTTTCCTCCGTTGGGTATAGTGATGGCACCTAATCTTAGGGACTAGGTAAGCCTAACACTTATTTAATAACAACAATAATAATAATGGAAACCTAACAGTCTCGATATAGAAATCTTTACAGAATTTAAAATTTTTCCCAACACCGGTAGTACAAGTCATAAGCTCTCCGGAGTTTACTACACCTTCTAAATGTAACTGTTTGGAAGTAAGTAAAAACAGTGTAAATACAGAATAGGAAGGTGACTCCGAAGCCTACGAACGCAGCAACAGGTTTACCTTGAGTCTCCTTAGCAAGGATACGCACAACTACTAACGACCAATACCTGAATCTGCACAAAAATGTACAGAAGTGTAGTATGAGAACACCACAACGGTACCCAGTATGTATCATGACTAACGTCAGTGAAGGAGTGACGAGGACTAGTGATGACACTCACAGGTCTAATAAACTGAAAAAGCATACGTACAGAAAATAACTGAAGTATGACCTCTATCTATTATCTACACAGTATGGATAACAACAGAACGACTACAATAAGGCAGGAAAAATAGTAAACAACAACGGATCACCAAAATAATACATCGAAAGATGGACGAGAACACAACCCAAGTCCGGAAATTGACAATACAGTAAGGGCAAGTAGTAACTCAGCACTGCAATAGTCTCCACATCAAGCCTTAGCCAACAACCCCAATAAATTGGTCAAAATCTTTGAGTGTAAGCTTTCACCCGCAAGTTTTTATATTGAAAGCTTTAAGTTATAATCCTTTTAATGAAAAATTCTTTTGAAATATACTTACCCAAGAATGTCTCTCAAACATAGTTTTCTTCAAGATAGATGCTTTTCAAATATACTTTTCCAAAGAAATGTCCTTCAAACATAGTTATATTCAAGATAAATGCTTTTCAATTGGACTTTCCAAATAAATGCCTTTCAAACATAGTTTCTTTAACAAAATCTGCCGGGATCCCATCCCGTAGTTCCGAATTTATCATACAATACATGGGATCTCCCGGAATACGTCCGTAGTCCCAAAACAAATATGCAGTGCTAGAGAATCTCTCGGAATACGTCCGTAGTCCCAAAATAAATATGCAGTACAAGAGGATCTCCCGAAATACGTCTGTAGTCCAAATTTAAATATGCAGTACATGGGGATCTCCTAGAATACGTCCGTAGTCCCAATATAAATATGCAGTACAGGGGGATCTCCCGGAATACGTCCGTAGTCCCAATTTAAATATGCAGCGCAACAAACAAAGACAACAATTATAGCACGACAGAAAACTCGTACATCACCACATCAAATACAAAGCAACAATGACAATAATACAAAGTACGATGAGTAAATCAATACAAGAACTTCAATTCACAAAGAAACAGTAGGACATCGTTCACAAGGAATAGTCACGGTAAAGAATGCTAGGTGTAAAGAGAACAACTTAACCAGGGAAAAACAAGACGTAGCAACGAATCCACAATATTCAAGCCAACAATAAGAAGACAACACAAGTCAAACAATTCCAAGTAAGGACAAGTCGACTAAGGTATACGTTATCTAAACTCCTTATGAGGTTGCGCAATTATGACAGATATTCAACAATTCAAATAAGGGTAAGCAGTAAAAGATACTCGTAACTCCAATCAAGTCTAAACAGTTATAGGATAAGATAATACTAATTTCAATTAGATATGCAGTTTATGAAAAGTATAGCATAACAGTAGAAAAGGTAAAACCTTCAGTTAACTCAATTAGGAGTCAAATAGGCAATAGAGTGAATCTAAAAGCAAGAAATTCTAATTTGAGCAGGTAGAGATGAAACTAGTAGTCAGGAACTCACTCTTAACCAGTACAACTTCATTCACAAGGAATATAAGGACCTAAGAGCCCTAAAAGGCCAACCTTCTACAAATAAGTCCGAGCACGCACTCGTTACCTCGCGTACACAGACGACAATCAACATAGAAGACACAAATACTAAGGGGTAATTCTCCCACACAAGGTTAGGCAAGATACTTACCTCAAATACGATAACCCGGTACTCTAAAATGGACTTCTCGGGTGAAAAAGCCTCCGGACGGCTCAAATCCAACTAAAACAACTTCAAAGCACACATAAAACTTATAAGAAAATATTCCAGATAATAAAGTTTCAATCTTTATAAAAATCTAGAAAGCGACAGAAAAGTCGACCCTGGGCCCGCACCTCGGAACCCGATAAAGTTTACAAAATTTGAACACCCTTCTAATTACGAGTCCAACCATACTAATTTCATCAAATTCCAATACCAAATCGATGTTCAGACCCAATTATTCTCTTTAGAAAAGTTTTGGATTAAAACCCCTAATTCTCCAATCAAAACATGGATTAATTCAAAAAAAGAACTTCTGTAACCATATTAAACTACAAAAATTATACTTAGATACTTACTCCCACGAAAATACGAGAAGAACACCGCGAAAATCACCTCAATCAGAGTTCTAGAACTCAAGATATGCTCAAAATACTAAAATGACGCGGTCTGATTTTGTTATACTCAGGGATTTTCGCTTCTGCGACCAAATACCCACATCTGCGCATTTTCAGCTGTCAATTCCGCATTTGCGGACCCTTTTGCACACCTGCGGCTCCGCGGATGTGTACCCAACTTCGCATTTGCGAAACACCAGCACCGGCTCTCTTCTCCGACACTAAAAAGAGCATAACTTTCTCATACGATGTCCAAATTCAACGATTATTTTTGCTATAGCTCCATAATTACGATACGGATCTAATGCTTCAATAAAAACAGAAATTGGATCTCATTTGGTTAATGTGGTACCATTTATGCTTGAAGAAATGACGCTGAAATATCAAAAACGAGCGCAACACAACCCAGACCTATAAGAAACTCACCCGAGCCCCTCGGGACCCCGTCCGAACATACCAATAAGTTCAATAACCTAACACGGAACAACTTGAGGCCTGCGAAGCTCTACAAGCCACTGTTTGGAAGCCATAAGAAGCCAATGCAAGTCAAATAGTTCCAAGTAAGGACAAGTCGACTAAGATATACGTTATCTAAAATCCTTATGAGGTTGCACATTTATGAGAGATATTTAACAATTCAAATAAGGGTAAGCAATAAAAGATACTCGTAACTCCAATCAAGTCTAAACAGTTATAGGATAAGATAATACTAATTTCAATTGGATAGGCAGTTTATGAAAAGTATAGCATAACGGTAGAAGATGTAAAACCTTCAGCTAAGTCAATTAGGAGTCAAATACGCAATAGAGTGAATCTAAAAGAAAGAAATTCTAATTTAAGCAGGTATAGATAAAACTAGTAGTCAGGAACTCACTCTTAACAAATAGAACTTCATTCACAGGGAATATAAGGACCTAAGAACCCTAAAAGGCCAACCTTCTACAAATAAGTCCGAGCACGAACTCGTCACCTCACATACACGGACTACAATCAACATAGAAGACTCAAATCCTAAGGGGTAATTCCCCCACACAAGGTTAGGCAAGATACTTACCTCAAAGAAGACAACCTGGTACTCTAAAATGGATTTCTCGGGTGAAAAGGCCTCCGGACGGCTCAAATCCAACTAGAACAACTTCAAAGCACACTTAAAACTTATAAAGAACTATTTCAGATAATAAAGTTTCAATCTTTATAAAAATCTAGAAAGCGACCGAAAAGTCAACCCCGGGCCCGCACGTCGGAATCCGATAAAATTTACAAAATCCAAAAACCCATCCAATTACTAGTCCAACCATACTAATTTCATCAAATTCCGATAGTAAATCGATGTTCAGACCCAATTATTCTCTTTAGAAAAGTTTTGGATTAAAACCCTCAATTCTCCAATCAAACCATGGATTAATTCAAAAAAATAACTTCTGTAACCATATTAAAATACAAAAATTATACTTATATACTTACCCCCATGAGAAGGCGAGAAGAACACCGCGAAAATCACCTCAATCGGAGCTCTAGAACTCAAGATATGCTCAAAATACTAAAATGACGCGGTCTGATTTTGTTATACTCAGCGATTTTCGCATCTGCGACCAAAATAGCTGCACCTGCGCATTTCCAGCTGTCAATTCCGCATTTACGGACCCTTTTGCGCACCTGCGGCTCCGCGGATGCGGATCCAACTTTGCATCTGCGAAACACCAGCACCAACTCTCTTCTCCGACACTAAAATGAGCATAACTTCCTCATACGATGTCTAAATTTGACGATTCTTTTTGCTATAACTCCGTAATTACGATACGGATCTAATGCTTCAATAAAAACATAAATTGGAGCTCATTTTATTAATGTGGTACCATTTATGCTTGAAGAAACGACGTTGAAATATAAAAAACGAGCGCAACATAACCCAGACCTATCCGAAACTCACCCGAGCCCCTCGGGACCCCGTTCGGACATACCAATAAGTTCAATAACCTAAAACAGACCCGCTATAGGCCTCAAATCACATCAAACAACGATGGAACTATAAAATTGCACCATGAATCGAACTTATGAACTTTCAAATCTTCCAACTTCTAAAACTCGTGCCGAAACCTATCAAACCAACCCGGAATGATGTCAAATTTTGCAAGCAAGTCCCAATTGACTTAATGGAGATGTTACAACTCTACGAATTGCATTCCGACCCCGGTATCACCAAAGTCAACTATTGGTCAAACTTCTCAATTTTCCAAACTTTAACTTTTCTAACTTTCACTGAAATGCCTCAAATTATCGTACGGACCTCCAAATTCGAATCCGGACGCATGGCCAAGTCCAAATTCATCATAGGAAGCTGCTGACATCATCCAAAACTCATTCTGGAGCCGTTTACACAAAAAGTTAAATTTCGGTCAAATTCTCACTGTTTAAGCTTCCAAAACTAGAATCTTTCCTCCAATTCGACTCTGAATCATCTGGTAATTGAATCCAACCATGCACGTAGGTCGATATACATAATGTGAAGCTACTCAAGGCCTTATTGCACAGAACGGATCTTAAATTATCAAAACGACCTGTCGAGTCGTTACACTTCAGATGGAGAAGCTTGGAAGCACTTTGATAGGACATATCCAGATTTTGCTAGTGAACCAAGGAACATTCAGTTGGGTCTATGTGTGGATGGCTTCACGCCTTTTTCTATATCTTTGACACCATATTCATGTTGGCCTGTCTTTCTTACACCTTATAATCTACCACCTGAGTTGCGCATGACTAGTCCATATATATTCTTAAATTGTATTATCCCCGGTCCACGTAATCCGAAAATTTTGATTGACGTATATTTTCAACCTTTGATTGATGAGCTAAAACAATTGTGGTATGATGGTATTGAAACATATGACATATCAACCAAGCAGAATTTCAATTTGCGTGCTAATTTAATGTGGACAATTAACGATTTTCCTGCGTATGGAATGTTGTCTGGGTGGATGACTGCTGGTAGGCTAGCTTGTCCGTACTGCATGGAACATACTAAAGCGTTCACTTTGAAACATGGCCGAAAGCAATCATGGTTTGA
>ML436619.1:8783-25323 GCA_005239525.1 Nicotiana knightiana | reverse complement strand
GTATATTTGCAACCTTTGATTGATGAGCTAAAACAATTGTGGTATGATGGTATTGAAACATATGACATATCAACCAAGCAGAATTTCAATTTGCGTGCTAATTTAATGTGGACTATTAACGATTTTCCTGCGTATGGAATGTTGTCTGGGTGGATGACTGCTGGGAAGCTAGCTTGTCCTTACTACATGGAAAATAGTAAAGCGTTCACTTTGAAACATGGCCGAAAGCAATCATGGTTTGATTATCATTGCCAATTCTTGCCTCCTGATCATGAGTTTAGAAGGATGAAAAATGCATTCAAAAAGAATAAAATGGAATATGATTATCCACCTCCGATACTTTCAGGTGAGGAAATTTGGGAGAGGGTCCAGAACTTCAGTAAAGTTACTGAAGCTCCACCTTATATATTCCACGGATACGGTGTTACTCATAATTGGACGAAACAGAGTATATTTTAGGAGTTGCCTTATTGGAAGGATAATCTTCTCCGTCACAACCTTGATGTCATGCATATTGAGAAGAATTATTTTGACAATTTGTTCAACACAGTGATGTATGTTAAAGGTAAGACAAATGATAACCCGAAGGCTAGAATGAACTTACAAGAATATTGCAAGCGGCCTGAATTATACTTGTTGTTGTTGTTGTTGTTGTTTTGGGGATTTTTGTATAGAATTGTATTGTATTGTTATTTTGGAATTTCAGTATGCTGGCAGGTGGTGTAGCTGCCGAAACACGCATTTATGCCAAAATTATAACCCAGAAAACCGACCAAAGTTGGTCGCTTCCCTATTAAATTTTTTTTTCTGGAAATTAGCTACCAAGGTTGGTATGACTAAAAAAAATTAAAAAATTAAAGATTAACGACCAAGGTTGGTCGCTTAAGAACCCATATTTTTCTATTAGCGACCAACTTTGGTCTGTATTATTAAATATATATTTTTTAAAATAATATATATTTTAATTTACCAACCAACTTTGGTCGGTAATTTTTAAATTGTAATAATTAATAAAATATCGTAATTTAAATATACCGACCAACTTTGGTTGGTAAATTTACATTATTAAAATATTATGCCGACCAAAGTTGGTCGGTTTTTTTACACTGCACAGTTGGTCCTTTTACCTTAGCGACCAAAGTTGGTCGCTAAGGTAAAAGGACCACCAATATAACGACCAACCGTATTTGGACGCGTTTTGGTTGGTAAATTGACAAAAGCGACCAACGTTGGCCGTTTTTTGTGGTCGTTTTTAACAGATTTCTAGTAGTGTAATATCATCATAAGGACTAAACATGATAGCTAGCATGATTCATAGTTCAGTTACTTAATCACGTGGTGAAACACAGATATCAACAAAATAGGGCCACTAAACAGTGCCATGAAAACAAATGAGTCACAATTCACCGGGTGTACGCCCACACGCCCGTCACCTAGCATGTGCGTCACCTAATTATCAATCACATAACATGTAACTCAGGGTTTCATACCCTCAGCACTAAGTTTAGAAGAGTTACTTACCTCGAACAAGCCAATTCCAATACCGAGCAAGCCAAGCGATACTCCAAAATGCCATCCTGCGCGTTCGACCCTTGAACGGCTCGAAACTAACCAAAAACAACTCAAATACATCAAAGAATGAAAAAGGAACCAATCCCAATCGAAGAAGGTCGAATCTTTAATCAAAATCCCAAAATTGACCAAAAAGCCCAACCCGGGCCCGCGCCTCGGAACCTGACAAAACTCATAAAATCCGACAACCCGTTCAATTACGAGTACAAACATACTAGTTTCACTCAAATCTGGCTCCGAATCAATGTTCAAAACTCAAAAATTTACTTTATGAACTTTTAGACAAAACCCCCAAAAGTTCACTTTGAAATCACCAATCAAATGCTAAAAACGAAGATGGATTCATGAAATATAACCTAAATTAAGTATACAACACTTACCCCAATCCATATGGTGAAAATCTTCTCCAAACATTTTCCAAATCCGAGCTCCCCAACTCAAACTATGAGCAAATGAACAAACCTTCGATATTAAGTACTTTTGCCCAGCTTTTCTGCCTCGTTTTGCATGCCAAACGATTCCAAAACCTGCTTTTGATTCCTTTAATGTATTTCTTGTGAAATTTCAGTCAAGATAGGCTTTTCACTCACTTCAGTTGACCTTATAATAAAGGAGATATGTTGGTTTCAATATTTGGAAATAGTGCAGATTTTTAAATACGAAGTCAGTGGCAATTTCGTAATTAATCTTAAAAAAATCCGGCAACCCAATTCATAGTAAAATGAACATAAAATCCTCATACGAGATCCAAATTCGACGATTCTTTTTTCTACGGATCCGTAATTACAATACGGATCTAATGCTTCAACCAAAATAGAAATCGGAGCTAATTTGTTCAATGTGGTATCATTTATGCTTGAAGAAATGACGTCGAAACATAAGAAAAACGAGCGCAACACAACCCAATTCTATCCAAAACTCACCCAATCCCCTCGGGACCTCGTACGAATATACCAAATATTCCCATAATATAACACGGATTTACTCGAGGCCTTAAATGACGCATAACAACTTCGAAACGTTGAAACACACCTCAAATCAAACTTAATGAACATTCGACTTCCAAAACTCACGCCGAATCATATCAAATCAACTCGGAATGAACTCAAATTTCGCACACAAGTCCTAATTTATCATATGGCTCTACTTGTGCCCCCAAAATAGAAAGTGAAGTGAAAAAGCTTAAAACGACCGTTCGGGTCGTTACATTCTCCCACACTTAAACATACGTTGGTCCTCGAACGTGCCAAGAGTTATTCCCAAGGCCATCAAACCGCCATATAACTTTACCATGCACATACTCGGGGCTGATCCCACGTCACCCTATTTTAACTAGGCCCGACCACACCACACAACTGAATATCATTACTCCATCCTTAGTCCGTAAACCATAGTATCCAATTGCGAAATTACTACAAGACCCGAACTTCACATATACAAACTGTATAAGTCTGAACAAGCTGTATCAAGCCATAACCATGACCCATGATACAATCACAGGATATACGACACAAATCAAATACTTATAGCGATAACTTCCGACCGCAATAACTGCTCGATAACCAACTCGACACCGGTAACGAACCTCATATCAACTAAAATCTTGTTCTAAACCTTTACACTGCCAATGATGAAAGAAACACGCAGAAACTCGTAACCACTTATCATACCAACAAGTCATGGAACCCTACCTCATTCGACAAGAACTATAACCGATTTCTAAGCCGACTTCCGATATTATCCTTCCAACTATGCTGTAATCAATTACAATAGTATCTATTCTAGGTCCAATGACCTCATCTCATCCAACACAATCATTCTAGTGACATGCCACATCAACACAATCTAAAGCCATAACCCGTGCAATCCGTGCACCAATAAGCAACAATCCAAATGTAATCAAATCATGAAAAAATGACTCAAACGAGAGAACTGTCCCACAATCTTAATAAGCCTTTCCACAACGAAATACTGAAAAAGCATCACACCTGGTAGGACCATCACGAATCTAACAAAAAGTTCATACCTCAACATAATTTTGCTGCAATGCGTGCCCAATCCAAACACTGATCCATGGCATATACCTCAAGCCACCTGCTCAAAATCAATAACCACACGCAATTCGACATCAAGTACTCAAAGTGCATTACCATAACCACATAGAGGCAAATGACACAGTGCCATACAAACCCCGAAAGAACATAACCAATACACCATCTATCATGTAATACTCAAATACTTATCTCGCTCAAATTCCGTTATAAGGCCCCAATAGAATCGCACCATGTGTGCTTACAACCCCAAATTCACAACACCTCTTAGCATAGAAGATTAAACCACATATCATTTCAGAATACGAATAAGCTCAACAACAACCGAATGGCACATCCCTCAGCAATAGCAGTATGAAGCCAACCAATCCGACTCAGTGTAGAATACACATCCTAACTGGGCCTACCAATGGACCCCAAATAAGCTCTAGTCACCCACAAATAGATAAATAACCCCCTGATGTTCCACAATGACTGAATCATAACACATACTATCATTTGGCTAGCTTCGGCCACGACTTCACTGTCCACAACCATAATACAATCTACTATTGAGAACTCCTAGTCTCCAAATCCATAGAACACATGAATCACCATATCTGATCCCATCTCCCCGAATGTCTAACACATCTCTCATAAACGATCATCCCATGAGGAATACTTCTATAATTCTTCCGTGCCACATAGAAAAATTTGAATATCAGCAGTCGATCAACTAGGAGTGCCGCAATACCAATGGAGTATCCATAAATCAAAACACATTGCCCCTTCTGAAATATATACTTTCATCCAGCCATACCAAATAGTAATATCATTCACCTAGTCATTTGAAACCGTCCATGCTGCCTAAGAATACACCGGGACCTATCTCATGCAAATCTCAATCCCACAGAACACACCGCATATACCATGCCATCTTATGAAAAGCACGAAAATCTCATAATCCACTCCGAGTCACAGTAAACTACATACTCAACCAGTTAGAAACCTTCAATTTGATCTCATCCAGGAGAAAATCCCTATTCGCAACATGTTCCACACACCGGTAGGAAATATACACCTCAAACCATGGTAGTAACCATTGAAAAATTTTTGAAACTCATTTGCACATAATCAAGCCATCAGAACTAAATCTCTCTATCTCAACCAAGCCACGCAGGCTGCCTAAACCCAAAAGCATTGCCACAAAGCACCTTTAGAAACCCACACATCATAAGCACCCAAAGAACCGATTATATCAATTACCTTGTTGATCCAACCTACTAACAAGCTGTCCTAATTCTCCGAGTCCTTCCCAAATTGCCTTTTAGATTGATACTTCTCCTTGCTAGAACACTACGATCCTTAACCGAATGTGCCCCATGAATTCTAGCATGGAACCACACCGCCCTAAGGCTCATAAGCCGCTAAATTCCCTCTTAAGCACCCCAAAAGTACCACAACTAAGACACTCACTCGAAGGAGACCTTCCATGAATCTAAATCCATTTCTTTCCCCTTTCCTGATACTGAAATGTAGAATCCCGGATATAGAAATGCCACAAGTCTTGACACTCTCCAATATAAATCTCAGTTTCTAGCCAAATACACATCATGAATATTCCCAATTATTAAATATAAATCTCGAATCCATTAGAACCTTTATCGAGAGTCATCCACTCTACTCAAATCTCAATTAAACTTATCAAACAGACTGAACGACCTGTTCCCCATTTTCACACCAACACCCTAAGAAGTAATCCACACTTCTAAGCAACCGAGTGAATTCCCTACACCATGCGCACTACATTCTTTACGGATAACAACTTAATAATTCAGTGTTTCCCATATACCCACAAACATAATACAACCCGTATCCAGAAATTCCTTTACTCGAGTCCTCCTCGAACTCAACCTCTGTCAGTCATAAATGATTCACCAGTATACCTCAAACTGAAACCAATACAACACATAACCGTGCAATCAACTAATCCATAGAAGACTCCCCCACTTGTCTCCAAGACATAGATCAAAGCACACAATAACTCACAATGCCCATACTCTGTTGCTGCAAAAATCTTGCACTGAACTTCAACTAAATTCTTCATAAGTTCATGTAACACAAACCATTTAATATCTCAAGTCATCTGTAAATCTCGCATTCATCCTCGTAATAGCCAAGCCAACTTCCACAAGCGATCCAAACTCAAATTGCTCTATATATAATTCACTGGTAAAAGAGAACTCGCTATAAAACAACATAGGGATCACTCAAACCTCAGGACACCCTATAGGAGATAACCCACCTGCTTCGCCTCAAACTAACATCTCTTTATATCCTTCCACAGTCATAACTATTACGCAATCACTTAATCTTCATGAGTCTGAACTCATATCACGACATGAAAATCTACTTCACTCCTCAACTAAAAAACATGAAAGGATCCTTCAACACACCCATAACTCGAGACTATACATCAAATCAAGACAGAAATCAAGCACCAAATTTACATCTCAATCAAACTCTTTTCATCACATTCAAACAATCTGAACACTTTCCGCAATCACACCATACTCGCCACATAGTCATTCAAACACAAATCCCACTAATAGGGACACCACCAGACATATAAGTCTCAAAAGCATGTGCTCACACAATCAAAATCTCTGTGCTCAAGCTATAGTTAAAACCCGGCCTCAAGTCCTCCAGACTGGCCCATCATCAGCACGCCATAATCATATTTCGCACCTTAACCATGGAATCACAAGCCATGGATGCACAACTGATACCCGAGCGCTCACATGCACATACGAATGCGTGGAAGGAATTCAAAGAGTTATGATTTCAAGCTGAATCAATGCTGCATGATAAGGAAATAAAGATGGGAATCTAGGTATGGATGTCATCATACCGATCCGCAAGACTCTACTAGACACTTGCTCGTGACTTGTAGAACCTATGAACCTAGAGCTCTAATATCAATCTGTCACGACCCAAAATCCGCTAGTCGCGATGGAACCTAACGCAACCTGCTAGGTAAGCCAATTAATAACTGTCCAATTTTAATAATAGTGATAAGTGAATTAAACAAAGGAATTTTCTGAATCTTAAACCTTTCCCAAGGACCGGTAGTACAAATCATGAGCTTCTAAGAATAGAATTTACAAAGCTGATATTAAGAAAATACATCTTCTGTTTTAAAAGTACATAAACAGAGTTTTTATAAATCTAAGGCTACCATGAACAAGAAGCAGCTACAATAGGAACACATGTACATCTTCAAATTCGGCAACCATCGAGCATAACAACAACAACCAACATCTGCACGCGATGTGTAGAAATGTAGTATCAGTACAACCGACCCCATGTACTGAGTAAGTGACAAATCTAACCTTAGGTTGAAAGCAAAGACGAGCTGGAACATAGGTCGGGTCCAACACCAATAACCAATAGCCGTTCATAATAACGTAGAGCATATAAATAAGAAAGTAACTCAGCAATAAAAATGCTCAGCTTTTTCATAGTTTTTCGAAAATAGTTCCACTTTTCAAGAATATCAGTGAAAACTCAAATTTTTTACCAAAATCGTCGTAAAATATGAGATAATTTGAAAACCATAAATTTTTCCAAAAATCCTTTCCACAATAAATTAGAAGTTTCATTTTCATTCCAGATAACAAGTGTGAAATACCTCTCTATGCCAACATATCAATGTGTGTAAAAATTCATGAATGACGTGATACCATATAACATGAGGAAAAATGCATCTCTATGCATGTATGTCATTTGTGCATGCCAATGCCATGTATCTAAGAGATGAATCATGTACTCATACTCTCAGAGTACTCAATCTCACCATCTAACGCTTTTCACTTATCATGATCAACTACTCGGTACTGTATATGGCCCATAAGACCAAGGGAAATCCATCCCGGAACATATACAACACTGACTATAAGTCACCCAGTACCGAGGAAATAGGGCAATCCAACCCTGTGGAGAAATCCATCTCCAGGTATCAAGTACTTCGGACAAATCCATGTCCAGGGAAATCCATCCCTCAATAATATCATCCACGCTCACTAGGGGTGTGTACAGACTCCAGAGGGGCTCCTACAGCCCAAGCGCTATCATAATCATCAATATAACTACTGTGGCTTGCAACCCAATCCCATAACTATCACTCATAAACAAGCTCTCAGCCTCTCTCAGTCATCACTCTCTCCGGTCTCACTCACGGGCTCACAATGTCATGAAACTAGCCCGACAACAATGATATGATGTATCAATACACAACAACTGAGACTGAGATATGATATGAATGCATGAATATGACTGAGTACTAAATATCAATGTAATTAGTGAGATGAAAGTAAGAAACAACCACTATGGATCCTAATAATATCAACATAAGGCCTAAACAGGATAGCTAACATTATTCACAGTTCAGTTACTTAATCACGTGTGAAAACACAGGTATCAACAAAATAGGGCCACTAAACAGTGCCATGAAAACAAGGGAGTCACAATTCACTGGGTGCACGCCCACATGCCCGTCACCTAGCATGTACGTCACCTCATCATCAGTCACACATTTCATACCCTCAGCACTAAGTTTAGAAGAGTTACTTACCTCGAACAAGCCAATTCCACTACCAAGTAAGCACGGCGATGCTCCAAAAATTCCATCCCGCGCATTTCGACCCTTGAACGACTCGAAACTAACCAAAAACAACTCAAATACATCAAAGAATGCAAAAGGAACCAATCCCAATCGAAGAAGGTCGAATCTTTAATCAAAAGTCCAAAATCGACCAAAAAGCCCAACCCGGGCCCGTACCTTGGAACCTGAAAAAACTCATAAAATCCGACAACCCATTCAATTACGAGTCCAACCATACTAGTTTCACTCAAATCCGACTCCGAATCAATGTTCAAAACTCAAAAATTTACTTTATGAACTTTTAGACAAAACCCCCAAAAGTTCACTTTGAAATCATCAATCAAATGCTAAAAACAAAGATGGATTCATGAAATATAACCAAAATTAAGTATACAACACTTACCCCAATCCATATGGTGAAAACCTTCTCCAAACATTTTCCAAATCCGAGCTCCCCAACTCAAAATATGACCAAACGAACAAACCTTCGATATTAAGTACTTTTGCCCAGCTGTTTTGTCTCGTTTTGCATGCCAAACGATTCCAAAACTTGCTTTTGATTCCTCTAATGGATTTCTCGTGTAATTTCAGTAAAGATAGGCTTTTGAATCACTCTACTTGACCTTATAATGAAGGATATATGTTGGTTTCAGTATTTGGAAATAGTGCAGATTTTTAAATACGAAGTCTGTGGCAATTTTATAATTAATCTTTAAAAAATCTGGCATCCCAATTCATAGTAAAATAAATATAAAATCCTCATACGATTTCCAAATTCGACGATTCTTTTTTCTACGGATCCGTAGTTACAATACGGATCTAATGCTTCAACCAAAACAGAAATTGGAGCTCATTTGTTCATGTGACGACCCGGCCGGTCGTCGTAATAATTAACACCCCGATCCCCGATTAACTGTTTTCCCCAAGTCTATTTCTGCTAAATTGAATTGCTGGGACGTTCGGTTTTGAGTTTCGGAGAGTTTTGGGACACTTAGTCCCTAAACGAGAGCTTAGGTGTCGGAAAGTTACCCGTAGTTAGAAGACTGTGAAGACGGACTCGGAATGGAAATCCGATGGTTCCTTTTGCTCCGTTACTTGATTTCGGGGTTGGAAGCGTGTTCGGAATGCAGTTTGGAAGTCCGTAGCTCATTTAGGCTTAAAATGCCGAAGTTTAATTTTTTGAAGTTTCCAGTCCGATAGTGAGTTTTTGATCCGAGGGTCGGAATGGAATTTCGAAAGTTGCAGTAGTTCCTTCATGTCATTTGGGATGGGTGTGCAAAATTTGAGGTCATTCGGATGAGTTTAGACATGTTTCAGCGTCAGATGTGAATTTTAGAATTTTCCTAAGTTCCTAGGCTTGAACCTATGCATAATCAATGATTTTGATGTATGAGACGTGTTTTTAAGGCTCAACCTAGTTCGAATAAGGTATTAGGGTTGGTTGGTGGTTTGGGTTGAGGTTCCGGGGGCCTCGGGGTTGTTTCGGATGCTTAACGGGAGAAATTGGGACTTATCAAATGGCTGAACCAGACCTCTTCTGGTGTTTTCGCACCTGCGAAGGTTTTCCCGCAGGTGCGGACTCGCAGGCGCGATAGGGTTGATTTCAGGTACGGTGGCGGGGGATTTGGCCAGTGATCGCAGGTGCGACCTGAGTTCCGCAGATGCGGTACCGCAGGTGCGGTGATCGGGACCGCAGGTGCGAGATCCCTGTGTGTTTATTCCAAAAATCTGAGGGTTTATTTCATAAGTCTATGAATCGTTTGAGAGCTCGGGAATTGGCGATTTTCAGTGGGTTTTGAAGAGAAGGATCATAGGTAATATTTTCTAATCCTAATTCATTGTTAGACCATTAATCCCCGTTGTTTTCTTTAGTTTAGTTATCAAAAATGGGGTAAAAACCATGGAAAATTGATGAAACTTCCCCAAACCGAAATTCTGAGAATTTAAGGGGTTTTTGGCATCGGATTTTGATTGTTTCTGGTCGAGTGAGTTCGTGAGTGAATGGGTGTCCGGAAAATATGACTTTTACCCGATTCCGAGACGTGGGCTCGAGGGGTGTTTTGGTCATTTTACCTAATTTCGCGCCTTAGCTTTGAATTAAATAGTAAAATCAGTTGCTTGAGATGTTATTTACGATATGTAATTGAATTGTATAGATTTGGGCCATTTGGAGTCGGATACTCGTGGAAAACGTGTGGTTTCGAGTTGATTTTGAGCCGGTTCGAGGTAAGTGGCTTGTCTAACCTTGTGTGGGGGACCTTTCCCNTGGCAAAAGTGTGGTTTCGAGTTGATTTTGAGCCGGTTCGAGGTAAGTGGCTTGTCTAACCTTGTGTGGGGGACCTTTCCCCTTAGGATGTGATATTTGGTAATTGAATGGCTTGTACGTGACGTAACGAGTGCGTACTTGTGCTAATTGTTGAAAATCCGATTTTACTTTAAATATTTAGACTGAATTTCTTTCTTACTTGTTTTATTCTACTTGCAATTATAGTCTATGTTAGCTTAGAAAAGCATGCCTAGTTGCCCTAAATTGCCTATTTGCTTAAGTTGCTTTAATTGTACTACGTGAAGCATGTTAGGCTAGAACTACTTGTTGCCTTGTATTTTTGCACTCTATTTCTGAATGTTGTGGCTGCGTATTTATATTAGGACTACGGATGTGGGATTCCGGTAGCTTCCCCCTTTGTTTGTTTACTTTGGGACTGCGGGTTAGATTCCTAATAGATCCCCCTGCACATTTACTTTAGGACTGCGGCTTACATTCCCGATAGATCCCCCTGCATATTTACTTTGGGACTGCGGGTTCGATTCCCGATAAATCCCCCTGCACATTGATAGCTGGACTACGGGACGGTATCCCGGGAGATCCTTCAGATATACATATGATGGACTACGGGACGATATCCCAGGAGATCCTTCGGATATACATATGTTGGACTACGGGACGGTATCCCGGAGATCCTTCGGAGATACATATGATGAACTACCGGACGGTATCCCGGGAGATCCACTGGACAGTTGAGAAAAGGACTACAGGACGGTATCTTGGGAGATCCTCATTGTTACCATTGTTATCGAGCTGTACATATTTCATGTTTACCCTGTTCTTGTGTTTTTGTTATTGCCTTGTTTGACCTGTCTTATTTCACTGCTGTACTCATTATTACTGCCTATTTTCATACTGTAAATTCCTATTATATTGTTTAACCTCAGTGAGGCCCTGACCTTCCTCGGCACTACCCGTCCGAGGTAAGGCTTGGCACTTACTAAGTACCGCTGTGGTGTACTCATGCCCCTTCTGTGCATGTTTTTTATGTGCAGATCCAGGTACCTCCACCCAGGCGCACTATCCCCGAGGTCTAGAGATCTAGCAGAGACTTCGAGGTACATCGGCCGCGTCCGCAGACCAGGAATCTCTATCTTATTCCAGCTTTAGTGAAAAGCTTTTCCTTCCTTACAGTTGTTTGGACATTCTGGAGTTAGAGCCATGTATTACATTTCTATTAGCCTGTGTTTCCCGTGAGTTTCCTGGTTCTGGGGTGATATTGTAGACTTCCGCATTATTTTTGAGTTGTATATGCCGAGCGGCATTTATATACATTCTTTCTTTTAGATTGTTCAGTTTTTACTTAATTATTCCGCAAGTTATGTTGTTCTTTTCCGCATTGTTAGGCTTACCTAGTTATAGGGACTAGGTGCCATCACGACATGTTCACGGAGGGTGAACTAGGGTCGTGACAAGTTGGTATCAGAGCTCTAGGTTCATAGGAGTCACGAAACACATGCCGGTTTATTAGAGTCTCGCTGATCGGTACGGAGACGTCTGTACTTATCTACGAGAGGCTATGTAACTGTTTAGGAAAAATCTTCACTTTATTGATTTCCTTGTCGTGCAATATTTTTGACATCAATTCTAAACCTTTGTCTTCTATTCTCTCACAGATGGTGAGGACACGTGCTCCTCGGGACGATCAGGCACCCGTGTCCCCTACTGCAGCCGTAAGAGGTTGGGGCCGAGGTAGAGGCTGAGGACGCGCACGTGGTGCAGCGAGAGCACCTGCGCGAGCTGCCACCGAGGTACCACCAGCAGATCCAGCCGAGGTCCAGGCACCTGACACGCCTACTGCTACTACTACTCCAGCCCTTCAGGAGACGTTAGCTCAATTCATGTCTATGTACACCACTCTAGCTCAAGCATGGTTGCTTTCCCTTACTGCAGCCACATCCCAGGCCGGGGGAGGAGCAAAGACTCCCGCCGTCTGCACTCCTGAGCAGCGAGTGCATGTGGAGCAGGTCCCAAAGATCATTCCTGTGCCGCCTGTAGTGCCAGTTCAGCTCGAGGAAGGGTCAGCTGCTTCAAAGGACGAGCATCGGAGACTTGAGAGGTTCAAGAAGTATGACCCTCCGGTATTCAGTGGACTAGCATCAGACGATGCCTTGGAGTTTCTAGAGGAGTGCCACCGTATTCTTCGCACTATGGCATAGCCGGATCTAGTGGGGTTTCCTTTACTACCTTCAGCTTCACGGAGCCGCCTATGATTGGTGGCGCATCTATGAGTTAGACAGTCCAGATGAGGCTGCTTCATTGACCTGGACCCAGTTCTCAGATATGTTCCTGAGAGAGTTTGTTCCTCAGAGCCTCAGGGACGCATGGCGCGCAGAGTTTGAGCAATTGTGCCAGGGTGCTATGACGGTTTCAGAGTATGCTATCTGTTACACCAAATTGGCTAGGCATGCACCGACTTTGGTTTCTACTGTCCGCGAGAGGGTTCGCCGGTTCATCAAGGGTCTTATCCCACCCATCAGATCTAGCATGGCTCGAGAGTTGGAGATGGACATTCCTTATCAGCAGGTAGTGAGCATTGCTAGGAGGATCGAGGGTATGCTCGCTAGGGAACGATAGGAGAGAGAGGCCAAGAGGTCTCGAGAGTCGGGCGCCCGTACCCCAGCAGCAGGTCGACATAGTAGGGTTTATATGGTCCGCCCCGTTCATTCAGCTCTTTCAGCAGCCAGCGGTAACCCAGCTCCACCCAGGCCTCGGGAGCCTTACAATGCACCTCCAGTTTCTATCGCGCCTCCTGCCCGGGGTGCTTTCAAAGGTCAGTCTGGCAGACCTGGCCCTAGCTTGTCACAACCACCACGTCCTCCTAGAGCTTGTATCGAGTGTAGCGATACATGCCATATGCTTAGTAGGGGTGCATCTTCACAGACTTTTCAGCCACATCGTGCTCAGCAGAGTTCTCAGGCCATGATCACAGCTCCAGCTGCTACCCCATCTGCCCAGCCAGCTAGGGGCGGAGGTCGGGGAGGTAGAGGTCGCCCTCGAGGGGGAGGACAGGCCATATATTATGCTATTCCTGCTCTTACCGAGGTTGTTGCCTCCGATTATAACATTACAGGTATTATACTGGTTTGTCACAGAGATGCATCGGTTCTATTCGATCCAGGCTCCACGTATTCTTATATGTCTTCTTATTTTGATCCGCATTTGGGTATAGCCCAAGATTCTTTGAGTTCTCCTGTTTATGCTTCTACTCCTGTGGGGGATTCTCTTGTTGTGGACCGCGTTTATCAGTCATGTTTGGTTACTATTCGTGGTTTTGAGACCAGTGCGGATTTATTGTTACTCGATATGGTGGATTTTGATATTATCTTGGGCATGGACTGGTTGTCTCCCCATTATGCTATTCTTGATTGTCACGCCAAGACCCTGACGCTGGCTATGCCAGGTATTCCGCGTGTTGAGTGGAGTGGTACCTTAGATCACACTCCCAGTAGAGTTATCTCTTTCCTTAAATCTCAGAGTATGGTTGACAAGGGGTGTGCCGCATATTTTGCTTATGTGATAGATGTCAGTGTTGATACCCCTTCTGTTGATTCATTTCCAGTGGTACGGGATTATCCCGATGTGTTTCCAGCTGATCTTCCGGGCATGCCGCCCGATAAAGGCATTGATTTTGGCATTGATTTGGCCGGGCACTCAGCCCATTTCCATTCATCCGTACCGTATGGCTCCTCCTGAGTTGAAGGATCAGTTACAAGAATTGCTTGATAAGGGTTTATTCGACCCAGTGTTTTACCTTGGGGTGCTCCTGTCTACTTTGTGAAGAAAAAGGATGGTTCTATGCGCATGTGTATTGATTATCGCCAGTTGAACGGGGTTACAGTGAAGAACCGTTATCCCTTGCCTCGTATTGATGATCTATTTGACCAGCTTCAGGGCGCGCATGTATTTTCTAAGATTGATTTGCGCTCAGGTTACCATCAGTTGAAGATTCGGGAGTCGGATATCCCGAAGACTTCCTTCAGGACTTGGGATGGCCATTACAAGTTTTTAGTTATGTCATTTGGGCTGACTAATGCCCTCGCAACATTTATGCATTTGATGCACAGTGTGTTCATGCCATATCTTGACTCGTTCGTCATTGTTTTCATAGATGATATTCTTGTTTACTCCCGAAGTCGGGAAGTCAACAAGAGCCCAGCCCCTGGTTCAATCGATAGATAGGCCGAAAACATATTTCTGGACAAATGAACAGACACTCCTGAAGTCACGTCTTTCAGTACTGGGACTGAAGTAAAGTACTTTCGAGTTGCTCTTTGCCCAAAAGTTTTCCCACAAGCCTCTGATGCCTGCATCATCCAAGGGTTCTTTTCTCTTTTCTTCAAGCTTATGATTTTCTTCTATTGGGAGTTGTCTCCTCTCTGATGATCTTTTCTAAAAGAAGTAATGAAAGGGAAGCCGTTGGTGTTCTCAGTCTCAGTGCGACCTTGCTTGGTCAACAAGGGGATCAAAATGAGCGAGTTCTCGTCCCATACTCAAGTCTGACTTCGATCATCGTCTCCCGTCTGCGCAAGATGGATTTGGCTTCGGTGATTCACCATTTGAAAGACGAGAGAACACTATCGGCACAGAACCAACAAAGTCCGGTTCTGTTTCAACCGTAGGTATTAGTGAATGAATAAAGAAAGTAGGTATATGTGAATAAATTCATTAAGTCTTAATGCCAATGTCGGCCAATAGGCTTAAAAACAAAAAGAAAATGGAAATGAATGTTGGAGTCTCCTTACTTCNACCCTGAGAGAGAAGAAGTTGTATGCAAAGTTCTCAAAATGTGAGTTCTGGTTGAGTTCTGTGGCATTCTTAGGCCACGTAGTATCGAGTGAGGGCATTCGGGTGGATCCGAAGAAGGTAGAGGCCGTGCAGAGTTGGCCCAGGCCATCCTCAGTTACAGAGATTCGTAGTTTCCTTGGCTTGGCAGGTTACTACCGTCGTTTTATGGAGGGATTTTCATCGATTGCAGCCCCTATGACTAGATTGACCCAGAAGGGTGCTCCATTTCAATGGACAGAGTAGTGTGAGGCGAGCTTTCAGAAGCTCAAGACAGCTTTGACTACAGCCCTAATCTTGATATTTCCTACTGGTTCGGGGTCTTATACAGTTTATTGTGATGCCTCGCGAGTCGGCCTTGGAGCGGTATTGATGCAGGACGGTAGGGTGATTGCCTACACGTCCAGACAGTTGAAGATACATAAGAAGAATTACCCAATCCATGACCTTGAGTTAGCTGCCATTTTTCATGCCTTGAAGATCTGGCGTCATTATTTGTACGGTGTGCCTTGTGAGATTTATACTGACCACCGGAGTTTGCAGCACATATTCAGGCAGAAGGATCTAAATTTGCGCCAGCGTAGATGGTTAGAGTTGCTAAAGGACTATGACATCACTATATTATACCACCCGGGGAAGGCCAATATGGTGGCCGACGCCTTGAGTCGCCAGGCGGAGAGTTTGGGGAGTTTGGCACACCTTCATGCAGTTGAGAGGCCTCTAGCCTTAGATGTTAAGTCCTTAGCTAGTCAGTTCGTGAGATTGGATCTTTCTGATCCTTGCCGGGTATTAGCTTGTGTGGTTGCTCGGTCTTCCCTCCATGATCGTATCAGAGAGCTCCAGTATGATGATCCCCACCTTTTAGTTCTCCAGGATAGAGTCCGGCGGGGTGATTCCAGAGATGTGACTATAGGAGAGGATGGGGTGATGAGGATGCAGGGCCGTATCTGTATGCCCAATGTAGATGGGCTTCGGGAGTTGATTCTTGAGGAGGCCCATAATTCGCGGTATTCCATCCATCCGGGTACCACGAAGATGTACCAGGATCTGAGACAACACTATTGGTGGAGAAGAATGAAGAAGGATATAGCAGAGTTTGTAGCCAAGTGTCTCAACTGTCAGCAGGTCAAATGTGAGCATCAGAGACCGGGAGGGTTACTTCAG
>ML436613.1:71665-124664 GCA_005239525.1 Nicotiana knightiana | reverse complement strand
TATATATATATATATTCTTCTCTATTATGTTTGCAACTGCTTTGATTTGTTCATCCATAGCAGGTATAAAAAAATCATGCGGATTCCTACTTCTGCAGTGAAATAAATTAATGACATTTTTTGTGATATGGAATTAACTAGAGATGTTTCATCATATATATGCATATCGATCAACTCAACTAAGGCGGTTCGACCCCTACTCACTACAACAAATTTGGCCTAAGGCTACATCGGTTTTATCCCACGATTGAAGAACATGGCCAAAACTATCTATGGGCACGCTTTTTAAGGGTGACCTTTGTTATCGCTTTTGGATATGAAAAATTTAACTACGCCCGTAAAATGTGCCCTTAAGAAGTATAGACTACTCTTATCAGATGTAACCAAATCTTAAAACAATTAGCAACACTTATTTATATTTATGGCTACTCTTTCAAGCGTGCTATTTGTGTAATATTAAAAGCAACACTTTACAAGTGCACTCTAAAGTTGTTCACAAATTTTTTAGCAAAACAAGTATTCCCTTCATATATTGCCCACTTTTAGTAAAGTATTTCCCTCCAACTCCAAAAAGGCAAAGTAATTGCTTCTTCTCTAGGATCTCCAGTTTAGGGTTTCTGTACCTTCTTATAACATTAACAAAATCTGAAATTTCTACACCTTATAGACACATGTCTATCGATTCTACTATGTAGGGTTGTTCGCTTCTCTCTGTGGTTTCTTCAAAAGGTAACATTAAATTTATTTCATGAAGATTTATTGCCATATATGCATGCTAGATCTGAATTCTCCCTTAGTCTTGAAAGGATTTAAATTGAAATGTTGAAGATATCTTTCAAATTGTAAGTTCTAGGACCTAGTGACAGTCGGATATAAGAAGAATTGTTGGGAATAAACCCCCCACAGAAATAATATTCACGGTAATAACAGCAGAACAATAATGCAGTACCGAAATACGGTAATCAACAAGAATAAAAAGAACAACAAGGACACAAAATTTTTAACGTGGAAAACCCTTCTGAATAAAGAAAAAAACTACGAGCCCGAGAGGATTAAAGTAGTCCACTATAATGAGTAATTTTACACCCATTAGTCCGAGTAAAATACTCGAGGAACCACTATACACTCAAAAGAAATAACCCTCTTTTAAGATTCCCACCTCACTACAATATCGCTTACACTCTCTATTTTCCCTCACAGACTGGCCTATGTGTTTACCTTGAAAATGATATTAACAATTATATTAGATTTATGGTTCAAAAAATATGTGATTTATTGCAATATTAGATAATAATCAAGAAGCAATGAATGTAAACAAGGAAAATGAGATAAGCAAACCAAAGTTGTCACAAGGCTAGAGCCTCGAGCTCACTGGAAACGGGGTCCTTGAGGTCGAATAATAGCAATAAATGAAAGACTATAAATGAAGAGTAATAAACAAGGAACAATAAATCTGAGAGACAGTGTTGAGCACGAAAAAAGCTGAGAATGTTCTATTGCAGTGAATGTTGTGTGTTACAAGAATGATGGGGGTCCCCTTTATATAGGAGGGGTGAATCCCAACATAGTACATGACTAACTATGACAGAGAAACGCTATTGGTACAACTCTATAACGGCCTCGTACAGACTTGTACTATATTTACAGACCTTATCAGCTCTAACCACGTGTTCTTGGGGAATTCCCGCCTTTCTATGATGGTCATCGATTTTATACTGCCACGAGGTAGGCCGCTGCGGGACTTCGATATACTCTCTCGAGGATTCCATTTCGAGCCTTTCAAGATCGGGCTTGGAATGTTATAGAGGTCCTGATATCAGGGACCTCAGTATCGACCGTATACAGATAGTCCCCGTGTTTCTTAGTATGAAATGATAAGAAACAATTTGAATTCTTTGATTCTTCCATTCCTTGTGTGATGATGTCAGTCACGTGAGGTCAGTGGCTGATGTGACAAAAAAGACGTGCAAAAGTCACACCTGCACGATTCTCGAAGAGCTAATAAATCAAAAACGGTGGTGGCCATCCTTTTACCTTTTCCAACACACATAATTTACCCCTATAAATATCCCAATCATCCACTTCTTAAAGCTTTAATTTTCACCATATCTTCATATCTTCAACAATTATTCTTACTTCTTTCTAGTGTTCATCTCTCAACCATTTTCTTCCTTTTCTCCTAAAATTTCACAGCAAAAAATGGCAAAGACCTCCAAAATCATTCCCCAAGATGAGAATGCCCCTTCATCGTCACGCTCGTCTAAGAGCAAAGCAGTAGTGCCTCCTCGTATTGAGGAGTGCATCCCTGTACCTTGTGAAACGTCCTCCAATTTCAAAGTCAACAAACCTTCTTCGAAACCAGGGCGATGTGAACCTATGTCCCGATACATTAGCCTGATAACTGAAACTGAGAAAGTGAAAGTTGACTGCCGCTGGGGGGAGGCGGTACACGTGGAGATTTCTTCTCGTGAGGAGGACATAATAATACATAAACCCGGTTTCCTTAGTGCGTACACATATACCTTTACCCTAGGTCCGGTAGAACCATCTTTGCCATCGATAGACCCTGTGATCCTCGATTTCTACAGACAATACCGGGTGACGCTCGGCCAAATCTATCCATCATTCTGGTGCATTGTTTACCTGCTTAGGTGCTTTTCGAACATAGTCGAGGGGATGACTTTTACCCTCGACCATCTGATTAGAATGTATAGCCCCCGACTTTATCGAGGCGGCCTGATTAAGCTACAACATCGCGCTTTGAAGGTCCTCTTTGATTGCATCGATGAGGAAAAGGACAGAGGGTGGATGAGCCTCTTTGTCCGAGTTAGGACCTCCGACCTGATCCCTGCTGAAAGGATGACATTCCCCTAGGAATGGAATATGAATTGTAACTGAACATATTTCGTCAATTAGATATTTTTCCTTCCTCTTGAACTAAACCCCTCCGATGATACAACTGTTGAGTGGTATCCTGGTGCGGTTAGGGATCTGCTGGGCTGGATTCGACTACTTGATTCGACCTGCCCGTATATCAAGCGCATGTGGCGTGACCTGGCCAAGACCCGATGGGAGGCTAAAAACCATGGTGAGTTTCATTTTTGTCATACATAAACTCTTTTGAGAGGATACCTCTCGATAGTACTCTCACCCTTTGCGTTTATCCTTTCGCGCTTGTGTAGGCCTAGGAGAGGCCGTTTTGATGAGGGAAACCCCACCTAGGGAAGCAGATACCTGAAAACCCGTTAAGGAGAAGAAGAGAAAAAAGAAATCACCGACTGAGTCCCCGAAGCCGAAGAAGGCTAAAGTTCAAAAGCCTGAGGTCGATTCAGCAGCCTTAACTTCGGAAGTGGCAGAGAGTCTTCGTGCTGAGGGTGAAGAGAAAGATGACTGCCCGCTAATACTTATGGGAAGAGGAAGCGCGACCGCTTCGAAGCCTGTTGAACCGACAGTTGTTGAGCCGAAGGCTTCTGAACCAAAAGTCATCGATGCTGCTCTACCTCGAGCTGAAGAAATTCTCGAGGGTGGGTCAAATGAATTCCCTGAGCTGGACTGAGGCCAAAACATGCCCCAAGTCGAGGGGCACCTGGTAGGTGAACTCGGGGAGCCCAATTTTGAAGCTCCGTCGGGCCCGTCATTCTCTCCAGGGATGGTACGAGATGCCCAAAATATGGAAACTCCCGATGTGAGGGCTTCCCACGAAGAGAATGACGTGTTTGAGGGATATTTTGTCGGGGTGGAGGAAGGACCTGAACTTAATGCCTCGTTCGTTTTTGAAGAAATCGAGAAGCTCTATAAACAGGTAGTCTTTTGACTCCACAACCATTTTTTGAGTTTTGGTTCTTGTTTTCCTAATTTCTTTCCTTTGTGTTTTCAGGCCATAATGCTTTACAATCAGGCCTTTTCTAAGTCACAAGCTGAGTTGGACCATTACGAGGAAGAGTGTAGGAGGTTCTCATCGGAGGCGAATGAGTTCAAAGCTCTTTTCGCCAAAAAGGAGGAGGAACTTCACTACCTTCGAGCACATTTGGAGATGATATCTCGAGAACGGGCCGATCTTGATGAGCGGGTAATATAGTTTTCATATGTTTATTTTTGTGCTTGTTCAACTTTAGCATTTAATGCCTTAAATTGATTCTTGTAGCTTAAGCAGAAAAATGACCTGATGCGGGAGGGGCTTAGAGTCAGGGATACTGAGATCCTCGGGCTCAAGCGGCGCATGGATGAGTTAGCCTCCGAGAGAGATACTCTCCGAGACAAGCTGACCTCAGTTGAGCATCAACTTCAAGATGCAAGGGTAGAAAGCAGTAAGTATATGAATCTACATGCTGAATCGGCCGCCGCGCTATCAACAGCCTAGTCCAAAGCCGACGCACTCATATCCTCGTACCGGGAAGATGTTGCTGCTACAAATGTTCGAGCCAGGAAGATATATGAAAAGGCTGAGCTCAAGCTGACTAGAGTCCTCGACCATGCTCTATTTGGATCTCGGAGACAAGCTCTCGAGGAAGCACATGCAGGGGGCTTCGACCTTTCTGCTGAGATCGAAAGAGTGAAGGCTTTAGAGGAAGAACCGACAACATTGCTTACTTATGATGAGGCTTTAGCTAGTGGCTCGAAGAGCGTCGAGGAAGATGAAAAAGAATCCTGAGGGGGAAGAAGCCACTGATGACCAGGAGGTCGAGGGTCAAACCATCGAAGGCACTACTCCTGAAGGGACCCTATCCGATCAAGTGACCCGGCGGTAGATTAGGCTTCTTTTTTTTAATTTTTTACTTTTGTAAGGGCTCCAAGAGTGAGATTTGTGAATATGTTTTGTGAACTCTTATTATATATGAAAGAATCTTTGTTTTTTCGTCACTTCCTGTCTTTCCTTTGTTTTTTTTTTTGGAATAAATTTTGATGCTTGTCGATAACTAATCCGATGTGCTGGACTTATAATACAAAACCCTTAGGTTTTCATGCTTGATGAATAATTGATAACAGGTGACCTCTTGAGGTATAATATTTGAGCTAAGCTTAAGCTTTGCGGACTTTGATCCTGAGCTCGGATGAAGCCTCGAACACAGTGTACACTGACCTTTAAGTTCTTTAGATATCGATACTTTGGTTTTTAAACATTGGCCCTTAGGCTTTTTTCCAATTTTTCCCTTAGGCTCTTTAGGTTGGCCCTTAGGCTCTTACATATTGGCTCTTAGGCTCTTTAGGTTGGGTCGATTCGACCTCTAATATGGCTATAGTTTTTCCCCATTTTGGCTAAAGACTTTTAAAGTTTGGTTATGTCTTGGCATGTTTTGTGTTCTCCCGACTCTTCGAAGGCTCGAATAAGAACCTCGATTATAAGCCGATATGCGATGATAATTGATTACCTCGTGAGGTTCTCTCGAAGGCTGATTTTTCGAAGCCTTTTCATTGAAGGCTGATTTTTTTGAAGCCTTTTCATTGTTCGGAGCTGATAGTATTGAAGCTCCTTTTCTTATGCCAAGGGTAGCCTGACTAACCAGTTTTTTTGATGTGTTTGAAGGCCTTTAAATCTTATGGCGGAAGTCAGACATCTCCGAGCCATGTTATTTCTGCCATAGCCTTTTAATATGACCGTAGTCTTAATGTTCGGTCATAGCCTTTAGTCCCCGAAGGGATGACCTCAGCCTCTATATCGAGGGTATGTCTTTTTAGGGTTATTACAAGTTCGAATATATAACCTTGCTCTTAATTTCAG
This sequence comes from Nicotiana knightiana, assembly GCA_005239525.1. Lineage (NCBI taxonomy): Eukaryota > Viridiplantae > Streptophyta > Magnoliopsida > Solanales > Solanaceae > Nicotiana > Nicotiana knightiana. The sequence continues at coordinate 118,945 of ML436613.1, read as the reverse complement.
GGTTATGCCCTTTTAAGGTCTTATAAGTTTGAGTATGCCTCGTTGAGGTCTTATAAGTTTGCTGTTGCCTCATTGAGGTCTTATAGTTTCGATGTTGCCTCATTGAGGTCTTATAGTTTCGATGTTGCCTCATTGAGGTCTTATAGATTCTACGTTGCCTCATTGAGGTCTTATAGATTCTACGTTGCCTCATTGAGGTCTTACAAGTTCGAGTCTTTGATGACTCAACAAGTTGAGTGTCGATGACAGTCACCGAGTGTTCGGGGGGTATTTGGTCCTTGAGCTATTTTCATGTGAAAATAGTAGACTTCTTTGAGGCACGAAGTGTTTTGATAAATAAGAATGCCTCTTCGAATACTTGATACATGCATACATGTTTTTTCCATCGGGAGCTCGAATATTCTATACGGGCACGGTTCATTTGACCGTTTGGTCCATTACAACATTCTCCTGTCGAGGCTCTCTTAGGCATATTTATATTTCTTCAAAAGAGTAACCTCCGAGGGTGATTCCCCCCACTATTCGAGGTTGATTGAAAAAGGATCCTTGAATACTTGTTGAGTTTTCCTTAAGTAGCATATTGGAGTTGCCTTGTTAAAAACCTCGCCGGTAAAACCTATTTGGGATAAAACCCGATCTAAGGAAAAAAGAGTGCAACACACGCTTTAAAACCCAAGGTCTTTGAGCTGGAGGGTGCTTCAATTCCTCTCAATCGAACACCTGCAACGAGTTAGTATAAGATATAAATGAAAAAGGAGAAGATTATACCTCAGTAATAATATCTCTTTGAGCATCGATATGTTCCAATTGCTTGGTAGTTGCTCGTCTTCACGGTGCTAAGTTCGTAGGACCTTTTTCCTATTACTCCGAGGACGCGATATGGTCCTTCCCAACTAGGACCTAGCTTGACTTCATTCGAGTTTTGAGTGTTGAGGGTGACCTTTCTTGGAACTAGGTCCCTGACTCCAAAGTAGTAGAGTTTTGTTCTTCTGTTGTACTACCTTTAGATCTTTTGCCATTGAGAGGCCATTGGAACTAGTGCAGCCTCGCACTTTCCATCTAGTACCTCGGGGGTGGTGTTCATGGCCTCGATGTTTGATCCCTCGGTGGTCTTGATTTTGCCCGAACCGACTACAAAGGCACATTCCTCGGGTTTGAGCTTCATGTTATACCTTTTTAACCTGCAAATGAGTCAAATGGCCCTCTGCACGCAGGGACTTAACTAGCATATCATCAACTAAACTTCCATAAACTTTCCTATTTGGTGTTCGAACACCTTATTAACTAGGCGTTGATATATGGCTCCCGCATTTTTTTTAACCTGAAGGGCATTGCATTACAACAATATGTACCATACTTCGTGACGAACGAAGTCTTTTCCAGGTACTCCGGGTTCATTTGAATTTGATTGTACCCAGATCAAACATCGAGAAAAGTAAGGATCTTGTTGGTCGGCCATGGTATCGATCCAGCAATCGATGTTGGGCAATGGGAATGAGTTTTGTGAAATTTTGTTACCTTGTTTTTGACGAACGCATGCTTTACCTTGGACTGAAGCCTGTTCAAGCTCTTCGACCGTTGACTTTGATTTCTTCGATCAATTGTCCCTCGATCACCGGTCCCTCGATCACCTGTCCTCTGGGTTCAACCGAGGGTGTAGACTGTGATTGTTATTTGGCTACCTGGTTGTCTTTGGACTTTTCCGAGGTGGAAGGTGTCGATGTTGGTGCCACATCGTGCACTGTGAACATATCCTTTGCAGCATGCTGCTCTCCATACACCATTTTCACACCGTCCTTCGTTGGGAACTTCATCATTTGATGAAGAGTTGATGGCACTTCCCTCATGCTATGTATCCACGGCCTTCCGAGTAAGGCATTGTACCTCATGTCGCCTTCGATGACATGAAAGTTGGTATCTTGAATTGTACCAGCCACGTTGACTGGGAGGATGATTTCCCCCCTAGTTGTCTCACTCGCCATGTTGAATCCATTGAGGACTCGAGAGGCAGGTATGATCTGATCGAGCAGTCCGAGTTGCTCTACCACTTTCGACCTGATTATGTTGGCTGAACTACCTGGATCCACGAGCACATATTTAATTTAAACTTTATTCAAAAGAAAAGAAATTACCAGTGCATCATTATAAGGCTGAGACAAGGCCTCGATGTCTTCTTCACTGAATGTGATAGCATTCTCGGGTACGTAAACTCCGAGTCCGCATTTCCTTTGTGATGGATAATTTCGTTTGTTTGAACACAGGTCCCTGTGGGGCGTTGACTCCTCCAATGATCATATGAATGATATGCTGCGGTTCCTCCTGTTCGTTCTTCTTGTTTGCGTCCATCTCTCAAAAGTGATTCTTAGCTTGGTCGCTGAGGAACCCTCGAAGGTACCCTTCGCTGATCAGTCGGGCTATCTCCTCCCGAAGCTGTCTACAATCTTCGGTCCTATGACTGTGAGTGCCATGGTATTTGCACATTAAGTTAGGGTTCCTTTGGGAAGGATTTGACTGTATTGGCTTCGGCCACTTGGTATCTCTGATCTTACCTATTGCTGATATGACGTCTGATGTATCGACGTTTAAGTTATACTCTAACAATCGAGGTGCCTCCATCGGCCCCGTGTGCCTATCGAACCTAGTTTTGCTCATGAGTGCCTGAGAACTCTGACCTCGATCTACCCTTCGATCTTTTCGAGGTATATCACACCTTGGGGTGTTTCTTCGGTCTTCGACATATGGCTAGTATCTTTCCTTGTTCAGTTTTGACTCCCTTTCTACATTTCTTGACTCTTTTTCTAAGAGCCTGCTTGGGTATATTGAGCCCGAGGGGGCTCCTAATTGGTCGTCCTCGACCCTGATATTCGATTGATACCTGTTATGCACATCCGCTCAAGTCACAGCGGGATACTCAATCCAATTTTGCTTCAGCTGCTTCGAAGCTATCGAGCTTCGTTCATTCAAGCCCTGAGTGAAGACTTGCACTGCCCAGTCATCAGAGACTGGTGGTAATTCCATTTGTTCCATCTGAAAGAGGGATACTAACTCCCTTAGCATCTCGTTCTCTCTCTGTTTAATTTTGAAGACATCAGACTTCCTTGTAGCGACCTTATTGGCACCAACATGTGACTTCACAAAAGAGTCTGTCAACATGGCAAATAAATCTATTGAGTTTGGGGGGAGGTTATGATACCACATCATGGCCCCCTTGGGTAGTGTTTCTCCAAACTTCTTCAACAAGACGGACTCGATCTAGTCGTATTTTAAGTCATTCCCTTTTATACCACAAGTATAAGTGATAATATTCTCATTAGGATCTGTGGTCCCATTGTACTTTGGGATATCGGGCATCCTGAACTTCTTCAGAATGGCTTCAGGTCCACGCTCGACGGAAATGGTTTCTGCACGAACTTCTTCGAATCTATCCCCTTCAAAATTGGAGGTGCGCTCGGGATCTGATCGACCCTCGAGTTATAAGTTTCTACTTTTTTGTCGTTGGCCTGTATCTTCTTTTCTCCTGATTCAATCCTTTTGGTGAGGTCCTCAAGCATTTTCATAATAGTGGGGTCTGTTCCTGACCCGTTGTTACTCGATCTTTCTGGCGTTGGCTCAACTCTGGGAGCTGCTTCCGGTCCTGCTGTGCTCGGAGTCTTTTGCTGATTCTGTAGCTGAGCAATAGCAACTTCTTGTGCTTGCAATATCTCAAAAATGATTTGTAGGCTGACTTTATTTAGAGCATGTGTTGTTTGTGCGTCAGGTTGGACTTCTCCTTGCACGCTTCCCCCAACATTCATACCCAACTCGGTGCTTATAGTAATATGCGATCCAACATCAACTGGGTTGGGAATAGGTACTACTCCAGGGTTGAGCGATGGCACACCGGCTGCTGAAGCTGCTGCATTATTTTCCCCGTGGAAATCGAGGCCATTGTTGCTATGCACTGGTGCGTTAGCTGAGTTTGACATGCTTTAGCCTGAAATCGAAAAATCTTGGACAAGAAAAAGTGTGAAGAATAATGTGTGGTATCAGAAAACTAGCACCAAAACAATCAGTATTATTTTTATCCCCACGGTGGGCGCCAAACTGTTTACCTTGAAAATAGTATTAACAATTATATTTGATTTATGGTTCTAAAAATATGCGATTTATTCCAATACTAGATAATAATCAAGAAGAAATGAATATAAGCAAGGAAAATGAGATAAGCAAACCAAAGTTGTCACAAGGCTGGGGCCTCGAGCTCACTGGAAATGGGGGCCTTGAGGTCGAATAATAGCAATAAATGAAAGACTATAAATGAAGAGCAATAAACAAAGAGCAATAAAGCTGAGAGACAGTGTTGAGCATGAAAAAAGCTGAGAATAATCTATTACAGTGAATGTTGTGTGTTACAAGAATGATGGGGGTCCCCTTTATATAGGAGGGGTGAATCCCAACATAGTACATGTCTAATTATGATAGAGAAATGCTATTGGTACAACTGTATAACGACCTCGTACATACTTGTACTATCTTTGCAGACCTTATCAACTCTAACCACGTGTTCTTAGGGAATTCCCTCCTTTCTATGGTGGTCATCGATTTTATACTGCCACGAGGTAGGCCGCGACGGGCCTTCGATATACTCTCTCGAGGATTCCACTTAAAGCCTTTCGAGATCGGGCTTGGAATGTTATAGAGGTCCCGATACCATGGGACCCCGGTATCAACCATATACACTATGAATACCTCGCACTGCTCTCTAACTCTCAGATATATCTTGCTCTAAGATTGGTGTATTAAATTAGAAGCTGAAGCCTTCCTTTTATAGGAGGAGTAACCATCCAGTCCAATAAATCAAAATTGATTGGTTTGCAAATTGTTGTTGCCAACTTGGCGATTTACTTTTGTTCCAAATCTAGATTTGCTATCAGATTTGGTATTTCCTTCATTTATGGGATGGACCCCAAAAATCTCCCCTCCTGACCCATTCTCTTGAAGGAGCTGACACCGAACTTCTAACTTGAGTGCATGTCGACAAGTTCTTTGCACAAACCAAACTTGTCTCTTGGTACCACCTTGGTCAGCATATCTGCAGGATTCTCACTTGTAGAAATCTTCAAGATTTATAGAGATTCATTCTCTATCATTTCTCGGATCCAGTGATATCTCACGTCGATGTGTTTTGGTCCTTGCATGGTACATGGGGTTCTTGCAAAGATCTATTACACTTTGACTGTCACAATAGATGACATACTCCTTCTGATGAAATCCAAGTTCTTGAAGGAACCGTTTCAACCATATTATCTCCTCGCCATCTTCAGTAGCAACAATATACTCCGCTTCAGTTGTAGAGAGTGCGACACACTTCCGAAACCTCCACTGCCATGATATAGCTCCCCCTGAAAATGTAAACAAATATTCAGTAGTGGATTTTCTGTTATCAATGTCACTTGCCATATCAGCATCTGTATAGCCCTTTAAGAATGGATCAGATCCTCCAAAGCACAAACAATCTCCCTTGGTACCTCTCAGGTACCTGAGTATCCACTTGACCGCTTCTTAGTGTTCTTTTCCAGGATTTTCAAGAAACCTGCTAACAACACCAACTGTGTGAGCAATATCTGGTCTAGTGCATACCATTGAATACATCAAACTTCTGATGGCAGAGGAATAAGGAACTTTGGTCATGCTCTCCTTTTCCTCCATTGTTGTAGGACACATCTTCTTGTTTAACTTTAGATGACTAGCAAGAGGTGTGCTGACTCGCTTAGCATTCTTCATGTTGAAGCGATCCAGTACACATTCAATGTACTTTTCTTGAGACAACCACAACTTTCTGGTTGTTCACTCTCGAACAATCTTCATTCCCAGAATTCGTTGTGCTGGGCCCAAGTCCTTCATATCAAATGACTTGGACAAATCTCCCTTCAACTTTGCGGTCAGCTCCTTGTCTTTTCCTACAATTAACATGTCATCCACATACAACAACAAAATAATAAAGTTGTTGTCAGAAAATATTTTGAAGTATATACATGGATCAGAATATGTCTTTTTGTAAGTTTGACTTTTCATGAATGAGTCAAACTTCTTGTACCATTGCATTGGTGCCTGCTTCAACTCATAAAGACTCTTATTCAATTTGCACACCATGTGTTTCTTTCTAGCTACTTCAAAGCCTTCCGGTTGCTCCATATAAATCTCCTCTTCTAAATCTCCATGAAGAAATGCAGTCTTCACATCCAACTGATCCACTTCAAGATCTAGGCTAGCTGCTAAGATCAAAATTGTTTAAATAGAAGTCATTTTGACAACAGGTGAGAAAATTTTGTCAAAATCAATACCTAACTTCTGTTCGGAGCCTTTAAACATTAATCGAGTTTTGTATCTGACCAGCTTTCCATTTCCATCTTTCTTGAGTTTAAAGACCCATTTGCATTTGAGTGGTCATTTACTCTTTGGAAGTTCAACCAGCTTATACGTGCCATTTTTTTGTAGAGATTCCATTTCTTCTTGCATAGCTTTCATCCACTGGTTCTTTTCTGGATGAGACAACACCTCCTTGAGATTTTCTGGCTCCCTATCATCACTGATGAGAACATACTCTGTGGAAGGGTACCTGCATGACTCTACTCTTGAACTTTCTGATCTCCTCAGAGGTTAAGGTTGTTCTTCTCCCTGAGTGGGGTTCTTCACTTGCTCGACATCATCATCAACTTTCTCCCCCTGCTCAATAACCTCATTATGTTGCTTCCTTTGCTCGGAAACCTCGTCGGCCCTACTTTCTGTACTTATGGGATTGTTAGAAGTAGAAGGAATGGTAAAAAGGTTAGGGATTATACCATTCTTGGCCTTCTCTGACTGATCATCTACAACTCCAACTTCACTTTCTCGAAAAATTACATCTATGCTTCCAATGACCTTCTTCTTTACAGGATCCCACAATCTGTACCCGAACTCTTCATATCTATACCCGATGAATATGGAGGGAACAAATTTATCATCCAACTTTGTTTTCTGCTCCTTTGGTACATGTGCAAAAGTTCTGCAACCTAACACTTTTAGATGTGAGTAGGACACCTTCTTGTTGGTCCAAACTCTCTCTGGGATGTCAAACTCCAATGGGACTGATGGACTCCTATTGATCAGGTAACATGCAGTCTGAACTGCTTCACCTCAGAATGAGTTGGGCAGTTTAGCCATTCTTAGCATGCTTCTCACCTTCTCAACAATGGTGCCGTTCATCCTCTCGGCTACACCATTGTGCTATGGGGATCCAGGAAATGTCTTTTCAAGTCTGATCCCATGACTTGAATAATACTCTTCAAATTCCCTTGAAGTGTACTAACCTCCATTGTCACTTTGGAGACGTTTAAGATTTCGACCCGTCTCCCTTTCCACCAGAGCATGAAACTTCTTGAAAACTTGAAACACCTGATCTTTGGTTTTCAAAATATAAACCCACAATTTTCGTGAAGCATCATCAATAAACGTAACAAAATATTTGTTACCACCCATCAATTCAATTTCCATTGGACCACAAACATCAGAATATACCAAATGATTGCTAACACATATTTATTTGACAAGTTGATGTACCTAAAGGCAGGGTTACTAACAAGTCATCATATTCATCCTATAGGTAGAATTTCTAACAAATCATTATTTTGACCCTATATGCAGGATTTTTAATATGTAAGCACAATATAGAACTTGCACAATTAACAAAATGAGAAGAATCATCAGCACAAATGAAACCCTACAGGCAAGATTTCTACCTGGTTTAACAAAAGAAAATGAGAAACCCTCCCGATTTTACTAAATAACCCAGAATTTGTTTATTACAAAATTATTACAGACCAGGCAAATAAATGAATTACATAATAGTAATGAAATAACTATAGAGAGCCTTTTATAGGCCCAAATACACCTGGACAGCCGAGGCCTTCAAACCATATCAGCTCCAAGGCTCATTTCACAGGTGCAGAACAGTCAATGGTGAGTTATTCACCCATAACACACATAAAACCCAGGTTTCTAGTGTGTCAAAGTTCCAAGGGCTTCAAGGACCCAGGGCAATGCTCCCACTAGAGAACCAAATACTCAGAAGTTATGCAAAGGAGATTAGGAACCCAAACCCAGTGTGTTAGAGTTCACAAGAGTCTCATATGGACCCTGAGCAGTACTCACACTGGTGAGGTTGAGGATAGAACCAAATGATCTAAGAGTAGGAGTAAACAAGTAAGGTTTGCAAAGTTGTTTATGCAAAGCACACATTTTTTAATAAGTCTAAGTATGGAAAAGTCTAGTTAAGCGAAGTATACATGCTGGCATTTCGGGAAGCTTTGTTTAATCACAGAAACATTTAGACAATGTATCAAGGCAAGCAGTCAGATAATCACGTGAAGCCAAAGGGATGCAAGACACATTAGAAATCATGTTGTCAGAGCATATGAATGACAGGGACAGGTTAAATAACAATACAAATCTGTAAAGTTTCATGATTGATTAACTAATTAACATACTAGTAGTATCCTAAAAATGCTAAGTTCAGGACAGGTTCATAACTAGCAAAACAACCTATATGAAACAAGTTAAAGGACATTAAGTTAACCTCTAAGAGGATTCATATTATTCAAAAATAACCATCTTAGAGATAACAGTATCAATTATAGGACTAGATGAACTCGAAAAAAACCTAAAAGTGGTAGAATCATAATCAGAATACTTTAAACATGCTAGATCAAATACAAAGGTTATGGAAACATAGAAGATAAAATGACAAGGGATAGTCACTCACCAGTTAGGCAGGAAAGCAAGAAAATATACCACAATAGTCAAGTCCAGAATTAATTAGCCTTGGCATTTAGCCGGCCAAGACTAGAAGCAAACGAGCAAAGAGAATCAGAATTAAACCCTAAGTTTTCAGTGAGAGTATTGATAGTTTCCCTCTGTATAAAGGGGGAAGAGGAAGGGGAAGGGGTTTAAATAGCGTAGGAACTAAGAACATAAACATGGAAAGTAATTAATTCAAACGATCAGTAAAGAAGAAAAATTTTGAAACCCTAGTTTTTTAGGTAAACCCCACAAAATCGGCAGAAAATAAAGACAATCAACTACATATTGCATGTGATGAACATAGACAGGAAATTATTCAAAACAAACACATAATCGAACCAGATCTAGTCCAAATGAAAAGGTTCTGAAACCCTAATTTAGGGTAAGTAAAAAGAAATCGACAAAAATAGGCAGATTCATGCATAATAGGACGAATATAGATGGAATACTGCTTAAAATTAAAGCTTGAAACAGTTTTAGTTCAAACCAAAGGAGGATCTAAAAACCCTAACCTTAGGGTTGAGTACGAATCAACGATAGATACGGAAAATAATCGTACTTACAAAGAGCAAGTGATGAACATAAATGGAATAAATAGCAAGTTAAGGATTTGAACCATTTTTTGTTCGATTGTTACAAGATCTGCTTGCCATATTAGGCAAGCAATTATGTAATACCATAAACGGGTACCAGTAGAGAGGAGGGGTCAATAAGGTAAGAGAATCGTTGATTGATTCCATTTTTGGGTGGAATTTGAGGGGTAATGGGTGACGGCACTAGGGTTTACAGAGGAGAGGAGAAGGTTCGATAGAGTTCAAAGACGACGGGGCCGGGATAATGGTCTCTAGGGTTTGGGGATAAGTAGGTTAATTAGAAAGAGGGAGTGATATGAGCCGTTAAAAGGGGTTGCGTCTGTTCCGGACTGGGTTAGGGGGTTATGGATTGGGCTTAAGTGTTGGTCCAAGGATTTGGGTAGGTGTTTTAGGTAAATGGGCTAAGGGGCTGCTAGTTCAGGTCCGAAATTGGTGAATTTAGGGACTATTAGTTAAATACCCAATTTAATTAATAAAATAATTTGTAAAAAATGATAAATAAAATAGTGAAAATATTATTTATGCATAAAGATGATTAATAAAAATTATTTATTACTATAAAAGCATAAAAAAGTTATTTTTTTTCATAAATAAAGTGATCATAAGTATATAAGGGATATTATTGTAAAATATACCATTTTAGCCTAAAGATGCAAATATAATTAATAAATACATCAAAAATATTTAAAGCTTAATATGGATATAAATGATGAGGTTAGATGATAATATCATCATAAAAATTATTTGTGATGCAATAAATAATTATTTATATAATTAAAAAATATGGGATAAGTTGATTTAAAAATCTTTAAAAATTATGAAAAAATTAGGAAAAATTCTTGATGATGCTCATGCACTATTTTGAAAGTATATATATGTATTTGAAATATATGAGGGAAAAATTGGGTATCAACAGCTGCCCCACTTTACCCGGGAAGGATGAAAGAGTTTTCGGGTAAAGAAATGATGATCGATTTTTACCGAATAGGATAATTTGAAAGATATAGGCCGCATCCCGTCTTCTGAGTTTCCTACATATCCCTGGTTTTACAGGAATCAGGCCGTGTATAGTTCTGGATCCAACGGTGGAATAAATCGATGGAGTTATTGTAAGAACGGACAAAATATTCTGAACATGGACCATATTGAGATTGTAAATGGATGTTTCCGGATATGGTTATGGATACTTAAATAGGTGTCGGATGATAATGGGTAACAGACGATAATCAGTTACGTTTGAAATAATTTGAAGTATATGAACGTTGGATGAAAACCGGAGCGAAGATTGCTCCTGTTTGGAGAACGGTTGCTCCTGAAACTACCTGCAGACTAAAAATACGACTGCATACAAGTATGTATAGATCATTGCGTAAACTTAGACATGATTCAAACTCCTTTTGGACCATGAGGACTGTCTTTGGACGAGGAGGATGAAGTCCTTAGGCCATGATGTCCCGGGCCATGAATTGTACGATAAGGGATTCGCAGGCCGTGAAATGATGTTCTCGGGCCATGAAAATAGTGCCTCCGAACCATGATACCTTTGAATAATGGTGTGAAAGATTGAGATATCATCAGGCCATGGCATGGTGTCTTCTGGCTATGAGGATTATGCCCTCAGACTATGACACCTTCAGACAAATTGGCTATTTATCAGCCCATGAGGTGCAGAGACATGATGCTAGAGGTAAAACAAGACATAGCTTAGTCTTTTGTAGAGTTGGGGACAGAGCTTAGCCCCGAGAGAAGAGAGTAATGCAAGTTTTGGAATAGAGAAACATTTGTGGTTATGCAAGGAGAGATAATGCTTAGTCCCGTGCAGTGGGAAGGCAATGCTTATCCTTATGCAATTGTGGAGGCAGGGCTTAGCCTCATGCAACATGGAGACAATGCTTAGTCTCACGCAATGTGATGGAAATGCTTAGCCTTATGAAATTGTATAGGCAGGGCTTATACTCATGCAAGAATTGAGACAGAGTTTAGTCTCATGCAAAGAGAAGTCAATGATTAGCCTTATGCAAATAGGGAGGCCGGGCTTAGCCTCATGAAAAGAAAAGGCAATGCTTAGACTTATGCTAATAGGGAGGCCGGGCTTAGCCTCATGCAAAGAGAAGGCAGTGCTTAGCCTTATGAAAATACGGAGGCAGGGCTTAGCCTCATGTAAGAATTGAGACAGGGCTTAGTCTCATGCAAATAGAAGGCAATGCTTATCCTTATGCAAATATGGAGGCGGGGCTTAGCCTCATGCAAGAATTAAGACATGGCTTAGTCTCATGCAAATAGAAGGAAATTCTTAGCCTTATGCAAATAGGGAGGCAGGGCTTAGCCTCATGTAAAGAGAAGGCAATGTTTAGCCTTATGCAAATAGGGAGGCAGGGCTTAGCCTCATGTAAGAATTTAGACAAGTCTTAGTCTCATTCAAAGAGAAGGCAATGCTTAGCCTAATGCAAATAGTGAGGCAGGGCTTAGCCTCATGCAAGAACTGAGACAGGGCTTAGTCTCATGCAAAGATAAGACAATGCTTAGCCTTATGCAAATATGGAGGCAGGCTTAGCCTCATGCAAGAATTGAGACATGGCTTAGTCTCATGCAAAGAGAACGAAATGCTTAGACTTACGCAAATAGGGAGGCATGGCTTAGCCTCATGCAAAGAGAAGACAATGCTTAGCCTTATGCAAATAGGGAGGCAAGGCTTAGCCTCATGCAAGAATTGAGACAGGGCTTAGTCTCATGCAAAGAGAAGGAAATGGTTAGCTTTATGTAAATGGGAGGCAGGGCTTAGCCTCATGCAACTGTAATAATAAGAGTGAAGTATTCTTAGCTGGAAATGTGTTTTATGCATAGTAATTTAGTTGTCGTGACGATGCTTATGGTGATGACCTGTTCTTGCATCTAAATAAAATTTGTGAGTTTTCCTGGGAAGGTTGGTTCGTGCCTTCGTCTGCTAGTTCTGCTCCACTATGCCCGAGGGTCCTGTTCAAGTTACCATGGGTAGCATTTAGTTAAAAAGTAAAGTTTCTTTTCAAAAGTATACGTGCATAGTTTTCAAAGACATAGTTATATGCAAATTAGAAATCAGTTAGATGAACCAGCAACTGTGACATTATTAGAGACATCACGATCTTCTTTGCCATAGACTTTTGAGGGTCCTCCTCAAAATTCTTCCCCAGTTATCTAAATGACCTTCTGGCTATTCCGTATGCCGTTGGCTGAACTTACTTCGGAATTTTGAGGGTCCTCCTCAAAATTCTTCCCTAGTTTCTAATTGTAGGGAAAATGGAAATTTTATTGTATCGTGACCGAACCCACAGGGCTGCCTATGTATCCCTTCTTAAATGGGAATCAGTTCAAGCATAGTTCAATTACATCATATGAAGAAACATAAATAGTTTACACATAGTATCTTTTGACTGCATCTGAATTGATAGGCTTTGGCCAGATTTCTCTATCTATTTCTGCGAGTATGATTGATCCTCCTATCAATACTCTGTGAACCATATACGAGCCTTGCCAATTGGGTGAGAATTTTCCTTTGGCTTCATCTTGATGTGGAAAGATCCGTTTCAATACCAGATGCCCCAGTGTGAACTATCTTGGTTTGAACTTTCTTAGTTTCTGCTTTACTGGCGGACATATTGGATTGGTAGGAAATTTATGAGGCACTATGGATGTACTCAAACCGGTCATGTCATCATACCACCATGTGAAAATGTCCTCATATTCTTTCAGGAAGCGAGTGTATTCTTCCTTTTCTGACGGTGAAAAGTGGATGCTTATGCGAGTTTCTTTGATGATTTCGGAATCTCCCAAATTTACTATCTCGGTTTCATCCAGGTTGGACTTGGGCTTATTTTCAAAATTCTCAACTTCTCTGATAATTTCCTCAGGTATCACATCTTCTTATTCTATCTCTTCCGAGTCACTGTCCTTATGTTGCGTTGTCTCATTACATGTTACAGTCGTTGGTTCATCAAGATAAGAAATTGTAATGCTGTAGAGAGAAAGATATGAAAAATAATAATAAAACATCAAGCCATTGGTAAATATTAAAATGTCAAACAAAGCAATTTTCAATAACTCAAGCAATGTTTTTAGAAATGAAATACTGAAAGATATTTTTTAAAACAAAATGCTCATGAAGACTTGTTTTCAAAAATAAATGATGCTAGCAACCATGCTATCCCGGGACTCATTGGGACCTTAATGGTGTAGCGGTCCAGTTCTTGAGAAATGTTCCCCTTTCCACCGTCTGAATGGTAAGGCCTTCTTCCTCTACCTCCTCAACTATTACAATCCATATCTTCATCTTTTAAGAATAGATTCCTTAACCCAACCAAAGCTTCTTCCTCTTCGGATCCCCATATTGTATCGACCTGATGAAAGGTCTGACTCAGATGCGACACTATCTGCTCAAGAGGGTAATAGGGACCACGCCATGGTGGCGACCAATTCTGATACTCGTGCTAGGTATACTGATATCCAAGTCCAAAGGTTGTGCCGTGACGTTTTAGTTGTATTGGTTTGGCGATACCCTGAAGATTCTTACCGATCCCCTTACCAGGTTCATACCCTGCCCATGCCAGTATGCTCTCTATTTTGCTACTCCACCATTTATCCTAATCAATCACGTTAACAAGCTCAATGCGATGGTAAGTTTCTCCACCCAACTTCCTTCTATTCTCTACAACCGGAACAGTTTGACTGGTGTAAATAGGATTACTCCCATCTCCATGGACGATCACTTCCTAATGGTTCCATTCAAACTTCATAGCCTGGTGCAAAGTGGATGCAACAGCCCCAACGACGTGTATCCATGGTCGTCCCAACAATAGATTGTATGAGGCGGATATGTCTAGCACCTAAAATTCGACATCAAACCAAGTGGGACCCATCTGCAAACATAAATTGGTTTCTCCATTGTGGCTCTTTGTGACCCATCGAACGCCTTTATGTTCATAGTCCCTGCTCATAATTTATGCAAACCTTTTCCCAACCTCTTCAGAGTTGTCAGCGGACAGATGTTAAGGCTGGACCCTCCGTCTATCAAAACCCTAGAAATGAACTTATCCTGACATTGCACTGTGATGTGCAGTGCCCTGTTGTGACTCTATCCTTCAGGTGGAAACTCGTCTTTGTGAAGGGTGATCTTATGGCTCTCTAGAACTTTCCCCACCATGTTGGCCATTTCTGCACTGGTGATATTGTTGGGTACGTATGCTTCATTCAACACTTTTATCAGAGCATTCCTATGCGCCTCAGAATTTTGTAGCAGCGATAGGGACGGATATCTGGGCGGGAGTTTTGTTCAGATGATCAATAACAGAGTATTCTCTTGCTTGTACTTTCCTCTAGAGATCATCTGGACCAGTTTCAACGATGGGTTGTCTGGCAGCCTCTTCCTTACTTGTCCGTCCCAAATTTTCAGGTGTGTAGATTCTTCCAGTTCTGGTCATCCCTTGTGCATCACCAGAATCTTCCATTTTGCTTTCCTTTTTCTCTTAGTTTCATCAACATAATCCCAAGGTACGGTGTTGGATTTGAAGGGCGGTGTGGATGCCACCGTCACTGTGAAGGGTGTGGTTACTTCTACTTCACATGGAGTGGGTGTAGTTGCAGGTGCTGTCACTTTGATTTCAAATGGAGCTGAAGCAGCTACCTCAACTTCGACCGATGGTTGTATCTGTACCATAATAGGAGTGTGTGTGACTGCAGGTTTCTTAGGGTCTTCACCTTCCGGAATAAGCCCAATTACCCTTTAGGGTCCCATTCTTCATCAGTTTCTATCACATTTACTCCTTTACCCCTATAGTCTGGGAGGGGATTGTTGCAGACATTGGGTGTGGCTTCTTTTGCCTGTATGACTTTGGGATCAATCAATGTCTGAATCTTGTCTTTCAGAGTGCGGCATTCATCAATAATATATCCCTTCATGCTGGAATGGTATGCACATGTCTTGTTTGGGTTGACCCATTGGGAGGAGTTTTCTATGGCCACAAAAGGAATATGGGTGACATATACGACAACCTTTAATATTTCATATAGTTGGTCGATGGGTTCAACACTAGGGGTGTATTGTCTGGGTGGTCTGTGATCAAAATTGGGTCTGGGTTTTTGATAATTTGGACGAGCTGGAGGTGAATGATAATAGGATGGCTAGGTGTTATAAGTGTGGTAGGCGGTAGCGGGTTGAGGATATCTGGGATATGAAGGTAGGTATGTGGGTGGAGGTGTTTGGTATGTGAGTGGAGACTTTGGACCTTGGGCTACCATCACTGCCCCTATCTCTTTCTTCTTTGATATGCCTCCTGATTGTAATGCTTTGTTTGTGGCCTGCAATGCTTCAAAGTTTTTCACCATTATGCTCTTAATCCCTTCTTCAATACTTTCTCCAAGTTTGATGATGTCAGAGAACTTGTGATTCTCGATGAACATTAACCTCTCATAGTATTGTGGATCCTGGGCCCTGACAAAGAATTTGTTCATCTGCTCTTCTTCTAATGCCGGCCTGGCCTTTGCAGCTTCTGATCTCCATCGAATAGCATACTCGTGGAAAGTCTCTGTTGGTTTCTTCTTGAGGTTCTGTATGTAAAAGACATCCGGTGCATTTTCTATATTAAACCTGAATCTATCCATGAAGTCTGATGCCATGCTTACCCAATTAGCCCATTTCTTGGGATTTTGACTTATGTACCAAGATAGGGCGTCTCCAGTGAGACTTCTCATGAACAACTTCATGCTAATACTTTCATCCTTCCCAACCCCTAAGAGCTTGTCGCAGTATGTTCTCAAATGTACCTTAGGGTCACTTGTTCCGTCAAACATATCGAACTTAGGAGATTTGTAACCCTCCAGCGGTTCCACGTCTTGCTGAATGCATAGGTCCTCATAATTCAGACCCTCAAGTCCTTTTCCTCCTTCAATACCCTGGACCTAGCTTGTGAGCTTCTTGAGCTCTTCTGTCTTATTCTTAATGAGCAGGTCCTTCTCGACGGATTCTGGTGTGCATGAAGTTGGTTGGGTGGAGTGGGGTAGGGTTTCCACGTATATGGGATTGTTTTGATAAACGTCGGGGGTTTGAGTGTAGTGGTCATCATTAGTTAATTCTGCAGATCAGGGATAGGCTGTGGGGTATATTGAGGAGTATGGTAAGTGGTTTGCGGATATTGAGTCGGGAGGTGCTGGTGTTAAGGGGGTGTCAATATGGGTAGAGGATTAGGATTTTGAGGAGGTGTTACGTATTGGTGGGGTGCGAGAGGATTTTGAGGATGTTGGTTTGGTGTGTTTTGAGGAGGTACTAGGTTTTGAGCAATTCATTGGTTGATGTCTGGGACGTTTAGGGTGAGGGAAAGGTTTGCCAAGTTGCGGACCTGCTCAAGATCCCCTTGCAATTCGAGTATCTTCTGTTCCAACCGTAGGACCAAATCATTTTTTGCCAGAGTACTCCGACCATATGAAGTTTCCACATTCTCAGCATGTGTAGCGTTGTCCTGACACCACTCATATCATCCATCTTAGCTTTTCCCTTGATTTTTGGATCACTTGGAGGAGAAGGAGGTTGAGGGCCTCTGGATCTGGTATGATATGCTGGCGATGCCAGTATGTGCGAACCAACCTTAGGGGATGAGAATAATCAAAAGAAAGGAAAACAAAAAGGTAACCAAGTCAGTAAAGATTCTGGAAAGTATTTGCAGTATTTAAACACGTATTGTAGAAATGTAAACTCGCGTCCTAATTTGGGAGCCTCGTTGTGCCCGAGGTAGGCCTAGCGACAAGTAGATTTGGAGAAATTTAATGCTGATAATTGCCTCATTTCATTAATGTAATAAATAAGATGAACCTAAAATGACAATAAATAAATGAGTCACTAATGGCATTTGCCTTATTACATTCGAATTCTAAAATTATTCTAGAAAAGCATATAATCCTAATCAACTTGGTCTTAGAGGGACCTTCCCCAGGCTTGGCCCTCTTGGCTCCGTCAATCAGATTCCCCAAGTCGCGCATGTCCAGCAGCAGATACGCTCTTGCTAGGTGTGCTCCATCGTTACTCTCTGCATTCTGGCAGTCTATGACTCTTTTTCTCATCTTCCCCTCTAACTCCATTAGACCCTGCTCCAGATATTCCAACCTTTCCGTTGATTTAGTAGCCATTTCCATCCATTCGTTAATTGACTCCATATCAATATTGTGTTGTTCCAAATGCCTGGCCTCGGACTCGAGGACACTTTTGCGCAGCCTCTTATACTTCACCTGTGCTTCAACAGCTTCATCTATGACCCTATTTCCTTGACCAACCCCTGGCTCGACTATTCCTGCTATGCTATCGTCCAACCATGATGGGTAGAAGTATACATGACTTGCGTGGTATCGATATGGATCGATAGTATCCTTTTCCACAATGATCTTCAAATGCCACATGTGCTGAGCTTCACATTTGTATGGGATGTCATTGACTTGAAAATCTGCTTTGTAGTGACCCATTTTGGAGACTCGCGGTATGACTTGTTTTCTACCAGCTTGTCTCATGACCCTGATAGGAACACATGGGTATATGCCCCTTAACCCGATCAATACCAAGTGCGGAACATCCCTAGACCTGATGATGAATTCACTAGTAGGGAACCACTCAAACATCCAATGAACCTGGTCCTCGGTCAAATTGCTAAAAAACTGTACCCACTCTATAACGTTCTCTGGTTGTGAAAACCTGTCTGGGGATAAAGGTCATTCTTTTCGGATGGTGAAAATCTATGTGATCATTCCATGCTCTCCGCAGAAACTCTTGGCGGTATTGGCCTCTCTGAAGATGTTCTAACAACCAAATCTGCAGCAGTAAGTTACAACCCTCAAAATATTTGAATCCTTTCTTGCAACGATCCAGAGCCCGGTATATTTCGGCTACAATCATCGGAACAATAGTATATGTCTGTCCCTCAATTCCCTCCATTAAAGATTTGGTTACCATGGCCAACCTGGTGTGAATCCTATCTTTTTGGCTTGGAAACACTATCATACCCAGAAAGCAGACGATGAATATGAAAACCCTACGATGGGTCCAACCAAGGGAAGTGATGGATAATTCATCATGAAAGATACGATAAGATTTGCTGTGTCCGTATCGTTCATAGAGGAAGTCAAAGGGTATGTAGGACTTCTTCAGGCATGCCAAGTCGTCATTCTTTCTCAGACTCATCATCTTCAGAAACCCCTTGGGGTGCGATTTTCCGGTACTGTCCCAGGGCATTCCAGCGAATCCTCCTATTTCCTCCAAGAGAGGATTCATTTCTACATTGCCAAAATGGAATACAACCCTTTCTCCATCCCAGAACATAGTAGCAGCCTCGATCAACATGTTATTTGGCTGGATGTCTAATAAGGAGGGTAAGTTTCCGAGAACCCTTTTCACATTATTTTTGTCGCTTGGCAAAAAGGTCTTCCCACCAATCCAACAATAATGGTGGTATATTTTGGACAATGCCGAACCTGGGGACTTCGGGCCTCATTTTCTGCAAAATTAACAAAGTTAGACCCTTTCTCCTTCCGAATTCGACTACTTATACATTAATGATTAGCATATCGACATTTATTTCTCCAAATAATGCACATATCGTGGTTGCGCCCGTTGGGATTATGGAAACCCCACTGGGATTTGGACAAAGTTTTCTTAGAGGGTTATTATGCGGACATCATATTAACCCAATCTAGGTTTGACCATGATGCATGTACAACTATTATCATAGTAAGGCTTCTATAGAAGTCTAGACTGGTACCCCCAAGCGGACAACTTGAGGGGAAAAGGCACAGAACCATCGATTGCATCGCTGATCGACTAGTTTTACCGCAAATAAGCCTTTCCAAATTAAAAGGGTGATATAGGAAGAGCGCAGACACTCATCAAGTGTTGCTATGGTATCAATTGCACACGAGTAGAATATGATGTTGAGCATGTATTTATGCAAAAAGAAAATAACAAGTTGTCAATCATTTGCACGATGAGAGTGATAAAATGCGGTATTTAATAATTGTAAAGACATCTGAGAAGAAAACAAAGAGAAATGTTAGTTTCCCCAGTAAAAAGCAATAAAAACAGGAAAGAGGAATTTAGCGAGCATAATTGAATGAATGATGGCAAATAATTTCAGATAGAGTGGGACGGGAAATGGGCGTGCAAGTATTAACAGAATAATAAAGACATGCTTGAAAAAGACTAATTCACAAAACAAGTTAGTTATGGTAAGAGCCTAAGGATATCCCCAACAGAGCCGCCATGCTGTCGCACCCCCCTTTTTCTTGCAAAATCGGGTTTCGACATTTGAAAACTCCTTTTGAGAGAGTAGGGAAAAGGAATTGGTTATTAGAGTAGCCACCTAACATATTAAGTTGCGTTAAGGCACCTATTGCAAATAACTCAGATTATACCAGTTTGCATCACTAGAGATCGGGTAAGGGTTCAAATTACCTTGAGGAGAAGATGTTAGGAACCCCTCGAGGCCCACAACGGTGGGTCCTGGCCGAACTTAAATTATGCAAATTAGTCTAGGAAAGCGAAGAAAACTATTTAATAAGGGTGGGTGTTCCTAAATTTTTTAGCCTATAGGATCACCCGTGCAACATAAATAATACTTCGTAACTCCCCCAAGAAGGGGGTGTAACTCATATTATCCAGCGGGCACAGATTATCATCTCCTGCTACCCGATTACTATCTTTAAGTTGTTACCTAAAGTGCTCTAGTTGATTCTAATCCGTTTCCTATGCGTGCACTACCCGTCCCTTACCTATGGCCCTGGAGGCATTAGGGCCTCTATTTGGGATGGTTCTAGACTAAACCTAGGTTGCTCAAAATTGTAAAATACTAGGCGACAACCAAAACAATTAAAACTTTTCAAATAAAATCAGATATGGGATCATATTGACCTGCGCACATAAATAGCAAATTCACGCAACTGAGTAGCATGTTTTATTAATCATGAAGTCCTATAGGCAGGATATCTATATGAGAAATAGGCGAGCTGTAGTGGGCAAAATCAGTTTTAATGCGAGTGTGAGGACCTACTATTTGCCTACTGATTTTATTCAGTGCTATATCTGCGCATTTCATGTGTTAGTGAATAATAGTAAATCATAATCCTAAGTCCAAAATTATTGTTCAATCCTATAGGCATATTGTCTAAGTGATGGATGGTGATAATTGTATTCAGAATCATTTAATAGAGTCCTATAGGCATGATTTTTATGAGTGAACCGATTTTAATCCTATAGGCATGATTTCTATCATTGGACTGATTCTTAATCCTATAGGCATGTTATCTATAACTAAGCAGATTCTCAATCCTATAGGCATGTTATCAATTATCAAACAGTATTTAAGCAAGAATTTATACACATTGCCCGAAAACAGTTAAACAAAATATTGGTCCTATAATCATGATTGCTAACACATATTTATTTGACAAGTTGATGTACCTAAAGGCAGGATTTCTACCAAGTCATCATATTCATCTTATAGGCAGGATTTCTAACAAATCATAATTTTGACCCTATAGGCAGGATTTTTAATATGTAAGCACAATATAGAACTTGCACGATTAACAAAATGAGTAGAATCATCAGCACAAATGAAACCCTACAGGCAGGATTTCTACCTGGTTTAAAAAAAGAAAATAAGAAACCCTCTCGATTTTACTAAAAACCCCAGAATTTATTTGATTACAAAATTATTACAGACCAGCCAAATAAATGAATTACATAATAGTAATGAAATAACTATAGAGAGCCTTTTACAGGCCCAAATACACCTGGGCAGCCCAGGCCGTCAAACCATATAAGCTCCAAGGCTCATTTCACAGGTGAAGAACAGTCAGTGGTGAGTGATTCACCCATAACACACATAAAACCCAGGTTTCTAGTGTGTCAAAGTTCCCAAGGGCTTCAAAGACCCAGGTAAATGCTCTCACTAGAGAACCAAATACTCAGAAGTTATGCAAAGGAGATTAGGAACCCAAACCCCAGTGTGTTAGAGTTCACAAGAGTCACATATGGACCCCGAGCAGTGCTCACACTGGTGAAGTTGAGGATAGAACCTAAAGGATCTAAGATTAGGAGTATTTTTTTTAAAAAAAAGCAGAATGTAAAAGGAGGCAAGGACAGTGTAACGACCCGACCGACCGTTTTGAGCTCTAGCGTGTTGTTCAGCAGTTTGAAGTCGTGAGCAGCTTCGTTTAAGGTATTATGACCCGTGGGCGTGGTCGGAATTGAATTCCAGGAAGTTTAGAATTGATTTGGAAAGAAAATTCTCATATCAGAAGCCTTAAGTTGGAGAAATTAACTAAGATTGGAATTTTGAGTAAATGACCTCCGAATCAAGATTTGAAGGTTCCAGCATGTTTGTATGATAATTTTGGACTTGGGTGTATGTCCGGCTCAGGGTTTGGATAATCCGGGAGCGCTTCGGCGTATATTGTGAAAGTTAGCATTTTAGAAGGGTTTTATGAATTTGGGCTTGAAATGCATATCAGAGGGGTTGATGTCCGTTTGGGATCTCGAGTTTGGGAATAGCTCCGTATGGTGATGCTAGAATTGGGAGCGGGATCGGAAGTGAATTTGGATGTCTGTAGGTCATTTTGGGGTAATTTGGCTAAAGATAGAAATTTGAAGGTTTTTGAGAAATCCGACCAGAAGTGGAAGTTTTGATATCGAGGTGGGAATGCGATTCCGAAAGTTGGAGAAGGTCCGTAATATTGAATATGACTTGTGTGCAAAATTTGAGGTCAATCGGGTGTGATTTGATAGGTTTCAGCGTCAGATGTAGAAGTTTGATATTCTAAGTTCTTGAAGAATTGGATTTGAGTGCGATTAGTGATTTCGGTGTTGTTTGATGTAATTTGAAGGCTCGAGCAAGTCCGTGTCATGTTTTGGGACAGGTTGGTGTGATTGGACGGGGCCTCGGGTGGATTCCGGGTGATTGACGGATCAATATTTGAAGTTGGAGAAGGCTGAAGGTTGCTGTCATCTGATGTAATCGCACCTGCGAGGCTTTGACCGCAGGTGCAGCTAAGGGCGCCGCAAGTGCGAGATTGGGGCTGGAGTTGAGGAGGCCGCAGGTGTGCAGAGGGGATCGTAGGAAAGGGAATTTGCTGGGTCAAGTCAGAGCCGCACCTGCGATGGAATTTCCGCAGGTGCAGAGCCGCATGAGCGGCCATTGGATCGCAGGTGCGAAAGAGGCCTGGGCAGAATGTTTTAAAGTCGGGTTTGTGCCATTTCTTTCACATTTTTCATTTGGTTGGGAGATTTTAGAGGATTTCAAAGGGATATTTTCACCAAGCATCTAGAGGTAAGTGATTCTTTCTCATTTCCAAGTTAAATACAAGATCATTACATAAATTTGATATGGGAAATTGTGGGACAAATTGGGGTTTTTGAAGAAAAACCTAGAAAATGTAAATTTGGAATCTAGCCACGAATTTGAGTATGGAATGTAGAGTAAATTGCATGATTAAACTAGTAGGGCTATGGGTAGAATGTATCTTCGAGAATTTTGGATTTCCGGGCACATGGGCCTGAGGGCATTTTGGTCTTTTTCTCCGAGTGGGGTTGGAAAAGTATATAATCTGAATTTGTTGTGAGTATTAGGATGAATTTTCATTGCTTTGCCATTATTTGGTAGTTTCGGAGCGTTGTGCGTCCGTTGGAGTCATCAGAGGGGCTTGGAAGCCGGCGTGGGAATTTCGGAGCGAGGTAAGTCTCCTTTCTAACATTGTGAGGGGGAATCGTCCCCTAGGTGAATTAAATTTCCGGGTCATCTAGGACCCACTAGCATTCCTTACGTGTTATACCTGTAATCCTTCCTGTAATATTAAACTGCTAATATAATTGAAAACGTAATTGAATAGCTAAAAGAAAAGAGTTCATTTTGTTAATCTTCTAGAAAGAGAATTGATTCCTCTGTGGATATTTGTGTACCTGGACTGGGTTGTATCGTGGAATATCATTAAACTTGACAAATGAGTTTCAAAAACAAAGATTTCAAAACCTATATTTCCTGTTTCTTTTAATAAGAATTTACCACCTTCCTGAGAAAAAACTGTTTTCTTTAAAAAATACGGATTTATTATGTGGATATATGTAACTTTGGGTGCCTGAGTCGCTCGAGTGATTCACGAGCAGGAAGACGCTGTATTTTTTTGTGTATTCATATGAGCACCTGAGTCGCAGGTATGATTCGCAAGCAGGCTAGCCGTATTATTTAACCCTCGGCATTGCTTGCACATGATATTTACTGCGTAGTTGCTATGATTTTTCCTTATTACTGGCCTGCAATATTAGGTTGTCAATTTAATGACAGAGATTTAAAGTTATCAAAAATATTTTGGAAGAAGTTTTTCCTTCCCGTTGATAAATTGTCATTTGATTAAATCACCATGTTGATTAATTGTTATTAATATGGCGAAGATATTAAGTGTTAAACGTGAACGGGGTCGAAAATGTTTATTCCTGATTTTAATTAATTACCTATGATAATCATGCTTAGTCTCACTCTTAAATATTTTAAATTGACCTTTAGTAAGTGTCTAATTTGACCTCTTGTCACTACCTCTCTGAGGTTAGGCGGGCGACTTATTGAGTACACGTTGTTTTCGTACTCATGCTACACTTGCTGTGCATTTTTATTGCACAGGTAATTTCATAGCAATGTGGAGGATTCAGAGACTTAGGCGAGCTGCATCATCCAGAGGCCATCCGCAGCTGACAGAGTCTCCTTCGTATTGTATCTATTTCATTTAAAGTTCCTTGTCTAGTTGTATCTCGGACATGCTTGTAATGATTGTTGAATTCTTAGAAATTGCTCATGTACTTGTGACACCGGTTCTGGGATATGTATTGTGATATAATTACTTAAGTGTACTCTTTAAACCACTGTTTTAATTAATAGACTTTTATTTGGTTATTATGTAATGAAGTGA
The DNA here is from genome assembly GCA_005239525.1 of Nicotiana knightiana. Taxonomy (NCBI): domain Eukaryota; kingdom Viridiplantae; phylum Streptophyta; class Magnoliopsida; order Solanales; family Solanaceae; genus Nicotiana; species Nicotiana knightiana. The sequence continues at coordinate 94,574 of ML436613.1, read as the reverse complement.
AAGGAATTGTTTTTATAAATGTTTTAAAACAGAAAGTTATTTCAATTAATTAATTTTTTGGCTTGCCTGACCTTGATGTCCGGTGCCATCACGACCTTAGGGATTTTGGGTCGTGACAACATGGTATCTGAGCGCTAGGTTCCCGTAGGTCTCACGAGTCATGATCAAGTCTAGTAGAGTCTTGCGAATTGGTAAAGAGGCATCTGTACTTATCTTCGAGAGGCTACAAGGCTGTTAGGAGTACTTCCCTTATTGATTCTTCATCGTGCGAGTTGATTCCTTTGAGGCTTATACCTATGTTCATTCCTACTCAATCTTACGCGTCGCGAAGCGCTTGATATGGATCGGGAATTTGAGGAATGGAAATGGTGCTATGAATGTAATTTGAGATGCTTCCATGTGTAATTGGTCGTGGCTATTGTTATGGCCCTGCAAAAGGGTAATATGTTATTTCAGCTCAGTAGTTGTGTTTCTGGGAGCCTTAAGGCTGTGCTCGGGTAGTGATGATGTTTGCAATTGATTGACGCACAGTGTCGATATGATGATAGAACGTTTTCCCGTATGTTGGGGGAGATGAATGGTTTGAAGGGAGGTCGTCTCAGAGTGTGATTTCGAGATTTCAGTGCTTTTGTGCCGGCAGAGGAAGGGAATTTGGGTTATGAATGGTCCAGTTGGGGTTGAAAAGGTAGTAATACTAGGTGTCTTCAAGTGAGATGGGATATGCACCTGTGACGCGTCATTTTTTTCATTTATCAAATGGAATGTGTTAATTGTCGGTGCTATGGGTTCTTCGGTTGCGTGGGGTCAGAGTATTGAGAGGAAGCATTGAAGAATACGGTTGGCAGAGATCGTGAGGTGCGGTGGTTCAGTGCCGGATAGAGGTTGGTAATGGAGGCAGCTAGGGAAGAGATAATCTTCGGAGAGCTTGAAGTCGTGGTGATCTGCTGGTTTGGGAGCTACAAAGAATGATCCTGGAGTGAGGCTAGGCGGTGGTTCCATTTCTAGGAGGTCAGGTGTAAGAAGCGGAAGTCGAGCAGTCGCAAAGTGGGGGAACGTCAGCATAACTTGGAATTTGAAGACATTGTTGCGCATTTAATGGATGTCCACGAGGAGCAGACGGACTAGTACGTCGGTAAATGAAGCAGGGTGTAGGATGGGTTATTGAAGTCACAGGGAGCGTGCATTTCAACGTCGTTGGGAGGTGTCCGCGGGTGATTTCCACAAGTGGGTTGTCTTTCGTGAATAGGTTAGCGATGGCGGGGTTAGTAGGTCTCGGTGAGGAGTACTAGTGGCTAGTCGGTAGGAGGTAGAATGTGTGAAGTATGCTAAAGGATCTGAGTATTTAGGGAGCGCTAGCAAGAGAATTTGGAAGAATTGGACGGATGGGTTGAGCAAGATCGTGTTATCAAAGGAGAAAGGATCTCGGCGGGGTCTAAAGTGGTGCACGGAGTAGCTTCAAGCTATGTGGGGGAGTCCCACCATCTGTAGTTGGGTCGTAGGGTTGTCTTTGCATAAGGTCGCGGATTACCGGCGTGTTGGCTAGTTATTTCAGCTAAGGGAAAGGAGTAAGATGGTAATTGTGCGTGGGATTTGATGAATATGTGCAAAAGTTGGCCCTGTCGGGCCAAGGCTGGGCTTGGAAGATTCAGAACTTATGGTTAAGGCATGGGCGAGTTGTAAGGTTAGTGAATTAGTCACATGTTTCATTAAAAAGGGTGTTCCTGTGCTAGGAGAGCCCTGGAGTTGATTGTATTCGGGGCCAGTCGGAGTGGGTGACTCTCAATAGTGGTCCTAGTGAGTTCAAAAGTTAAGAATGCGGTATTTAAGTATTTCAGGAAGCAGTATGATCGAGAATCGAGCTTTTGAAAAGTAATCTCTGAGTAAAAGAAGGATGGTTGGAATGTTCTATGATATGTTTCAGCATGCAGGATAGTATTGGAGGAGTGAGAGGAATAAACTCCGAATTGTAGAAAGATTATCAGAAGGGTATGAGACGGGTTGCGGGATTTAGGCAGCATAGTCTCGTAAATCAAGGTCACTCGGGATGAGTGAGGGTTGAGTTTGATATGGGTTGAAGGAAGTTGCTATTATTCCTGAGGCAATTGAAGATGATTAGAAGAAGATAAATTGATTAGCCATGGTTGAAATGGCACATTTGCGGCAGTGATCGGTTCCTTTGATGTGATTTAGTTATGCATGTGGTTTGTACCGGTGTGTGCGGGGATTGTCCACCGTCGTAACGGATTTCCATGTTGGGTGATAGTGGGAATTCACTCGTGTGTTGAGATGGTACTCTTGAATTGAGTTAAGTAAAAGGTTTCTATGTGATGAAGTGTTCACCCTATTGGTGGTTCAGAAGTTATGATGGAATTTTTGCACTACCTCATGTTGGTATGTTAGGTGCGGGAAGCAGTATGTAACTGGGAGTAAGAATCAAAATTTAGGTCCGATGTTTATAAGGATGTCACGAGTTCGGAAGAGCAAGACAAAGTGATTTGAAAGTTCAGAGTAAGCTGGTGTTATCTTCAGTGTCACCTGAGATTGATATTCGGTGAAAGAGGCTTTGTACCCCGGTCATGGGTTCTTGATGTGTTTTGAGGCCTTAGTTTGGTCGGTGTTATGGATGGGTATACTTGTTGCCTTGCGTGGAAGGTCGTGGAAGCATGATCGCGAAAAGATTGTATAAAGTGTGACATGTAGTCACTTGATGGATTTCAGATTTGGACTGAGTATAAAGAAGTGCAATATTGCTTAATTGAGAATTTGCGCCTAGAGGGCGTCTGGTTCAGTTGATTATGGATTATGGGGTGTTAGTCCCGGTGATGATGGTTGTTCTTGTGTATTCTGAGAGAAAGTAGGTTAATATGGACCCAGGCAAAAGCTATTAGCTTAGTTGGTGTGAGAAAGGTGGCTCGATGTTTGTGGATGGATTTAAATATGATTATGGGCTCCGTATGAGCCAGACATGTTCCTTTCAGTAGAGCGCTTTTCATGGAAAGGTATTAGAACAACGAGTGTTGTTCCGCCTTCGTCGAATTCATGTGTTATTGTGATTGTGCCATGCGAGTTGTGAAACGACTTGATAATTTCCTATGTGTTGAGGTCCCGCGTAGTGGGGATGTTATGTGAGCTGGATAGCTCTTGAGATCTAAAGTGTATATATATATCGCACCTCAGTTGTGCTTGAGTTATGTAGCCTACGGCTTTATCAATCTCCCCAGGATGGTATTATGCACTTAGCATGCTTATGATCGATATTCAGTAAATTCTATTAGTGAGCAAATTAGCTCCGTATATATATCTTCTTACGTAAATTTTATGTGTGGATCGAGTGGCACGTCGCCACAGGTATGGTATTCGGATCGGGTTGCACGCTACAATAGTGTGATGATGAGAAGGGTTAATATGTATTTATTTTCTTGTGTTTTATTTCCTATTTTCTGGTAAGAATTCATATTAGTTGCGTGAGCTAAATAGTTCCGTCCTGAGTCATTTGTTATTATCATGTTCGAGTTATGGCCTATTGGCGCGATGTGGTATCATGTGAGGCTGTTGGTCATGTTGGGGTGGTTTGTTGTCTGAGCAGTTCGTACTAGGTGAGACGAGATTATCAGATCAGGGATAAGTGCGATGAGGCTATGTGAAGTGTATATTAAAGAACAAATCCCATTATTCTGTTTCATAATGAAGTGATGATTCTAGTCAAGATGAGGTATTCAAGGATTTGTTAACTCTGCAGTTGAGTATGAATTTATGTGCATTTCCTCCGTTCTGGTGGTATCACCAGCATTATAGCAGGATGTATGTATATATATCATGAGGTGCATTGGGAGCATCAGATTCGTGGAATTTTGGCTATTAAGGTTCAGGGAGTGTCATCGTGGTCAGATGATGAGTTATACGGTGCATGGTGCTTATTCAGCAAAGGTATGCGGTCATGTTCTGGTATATCGTGTGGTAGTTGATATAGTGTTTGTATGTTGGAACTAGGCCTGGCAGAGAAATTTCAGGTGTGTAAATGAATTCTGAGCTTATTGTATGGATAAGAGAAGAAATCTTCAGGTGTGATCAAGCTAATATGCTTAACTGGGTTCTGGTAGCACGGGCAGGTGCTCAAGGTGTTAAACAGTGATTTCAGGTAACTCCAGAGCAGTTCTTGGCACATTCGAGGACGAAGGTCAGTTTAAGTGGGGGAGAATGTAACGACCCGATTGGTTGTTTTGAGGTCTAGCACGTCGTTCAGCGGTTTGAAGTCGTGAGTAGCTTCGTTTCAGGTATTATGACCCGTGGGCGTGGTCAAAATTGAAATCCAGGAAGTTTAGAATTGATTTGGAAAGAAAATTCTCATTTCAGAAGCCTTAAGTTGGAGAAATCAACTAAGATTAGAATTTAGAGTAAACGACCTTCGAATCAAGATTTGAAGGTTCCAGTAGGTTCGTATGATGATTTCGAACTTGGGTGTATGTCTGGCTCGGGGTTTGGATAACCCAGGAGCGCTTCGGCGTATATTGTAGAAGTTAGCATTTTAGAAGGATTTCATGAATTTGGGCTTGAAGTGAATATCAGTGAGGTTGATGTCCGTTTGGGAATCCAAGTCTGGGAATAGCTCCGTATGGTGATGACGGAATTGGGAGCGCGATCGGAAGTGAATTTGGATGTCCGTAGGTCATTTGGCTAAAGATAGAAATTTGAAGGTTTTTGAGAAATCCGACCGGAAGTGGAAGTTTTGATATGGAGGCCGGAATGCGATTCCGGAAGTTGGAGCAGGTCTGTAATGTTGAATATGACTTGTGTGCAAAATTTGAGGTCAATCGGGTATGATTTGATAGGTTTCGGCGTCAGATGTAGAAGTTTGAAATTCTAAGTTCTTAAACAATTGGATTTGAGTGAGATTCGTGATTTCGGTGTTGTTTGATGTGATTTGAGGGCTCAATAAAGTCTGTGTCATGTTTTGGGACAAGTTGGTGTGATTGGACGGGGTCTCGGGGGCCCCGGGTGATTTGCAGATCAATATTTGAAGCTGGAGAAGGCTGAAGGTTGCTGTCATCTAGTGTAATCGCACTTGCGAGGCTTTGACCGCAGGTGCGGCTAAAGGCGCCGCAGGTGTGAGATTGGGGCTGAAGCTGAGGAGGCCGCAGGTGCGGAAGATTGGTCGCACCTGCAGAATCGAAGGAGCAAAGAGGGGATCGCAGGAGCGGGAATTTGCTGGGTCAAGTCAGAGCCGCACCTGGGATGGAATTTCCGCAGGTGCGGAGCCGCAGGAGCGGCCATTGGATCGCAGGTGCGAAAGAGGCCTGGACAGAATGTTTTAAAGTTGGGTTTGTGCCATTTTTCTCACATTTTTCATTTGGTTGGGGCGATTTTGGAGGATTTCAAAGGGAGATTTTCACCAAGCATCAAGAGGTAATTGATTCCTTCTCATTTCCAAGTTAAATAAAAGATCATTACATAAATAAAAGTTAAATTTGATATGGGAAATTGTGGGAAAATTTGGGGTTTTTGAAGAAAAACCTATAAAATGTAAATTTTGAATTTAGCCACGAATTTGAGTATGAAATGTAGAGTAAATTGCATGATTGAACTAGTAGGGCTATGGGTAGAATGTATCTTCGAGAATTTTTTATTTTCGGGCACGTGGGCCCGAGGGCATTTTGGTCTTTTTCTCCTAGCGGGGTTGGGAAAGTATATAATCTGAATTTATTGTGAGTATTAGGATGAATTTTCATTGCTTTTACATTATGTGGTAGTTTCGAAGCATTGTGCGTCCGTTGGAGTCATCGGAGGGTCTTGGAAGCTGGTGTGGGAATTTTGGAGCGAGGTAAGTCTCCTTTCTAACTTTGTGAGGGGGCATCGTCCCCCTAGGTGAATTAATTCAATACATGCTATTATCTTCTGGGGCTATCTACGCAAGAGGTGATGGGAGTCCGTGCGTAGCTACTATTATGCCATGTCCGGGTAGTCTAGGACCCACTAGCATGCCTTACGTGTTATACCTGTAATCCTGCCTGTAATATTAAACTGCTAATATAATCGAAAACGTAATTGAATATCTAAAAAAAACTAGAGTTCATTTTGTTAATCTTCTAGAAAGAGAATTGATTCCTCTGTGGATATTTGTGTACCTGGACTGGCTTGTATCGTGGAATATCATAAAACTTGACAAATGAGTTTCAAAAACAAAGATTTCAAAACCTATATTTCATGTTTTTTTAATAAGAATTTATCACCTTCCTGAGAAAAACTATTTTCTTGATAAAATATGGATTTATTATGTAGATATCTGTAACTTTGGGTGCCTGAGTCGCTCGAGTGATTCGCGAGCAGGAAGACCTGTATTTGTGTGTATATTCATATGAGCACCTGAGTCGCAGGTATGATTCGCGAGTAGGCTAGTCGTATTATTTTAACCGCGTCGCATAATCAATTCACGAGCGGGGCATATAGATGCATCTATGGTTCGATTAGTTCGACCCTTCGGCAGTGCACCGTTTATTATTGTTGGTCCGCGCCGTTCGTCCCTCGGCATTGCTTGCGCATGATATTTACTGCGTAGTTGCTATGATTTTGCCTGATTACTGGCCTGAAATATTAGGTTGTCAATTGAATGACAAAGATTTAAAATTATCAAAAAGATTTTGGAAGAAGTTGTTCCTTCCCGACGATAATTTGTCATTTGATTAAATCACCATGTTGATTAATTGTTATTAATATGGCGAAGATATAAAGTGTTAAACATGAACGGGGTCGAAAATGTTTATTCTTTATTTTAATGAATTGCCTATGATAATTATGCTTAGTGTCACTCTTAAATATTTTAAATTGACCTTTAGTAAGTGTCTAATTTGGCCTCTCGTCACTACCTCTCTGAGGTTAGGCGGGCGACTTACTGAGTACACTTTATTTTTGTACTCATGCTACACTTGCTGTGCATTTTTATTGCACAGGTACTTTCATAGAAATGTGGAGGATTCAGAGACTTAGGCGAGCTGCATCATCCGGAGGCGATCCGCAGCTGACAGAGTCTCCTTCGTACTGTATCTATTTAATTTAAATTTCCTTGTCCAATTGTATCTCGGACTGGCTTGTAATGATTGTTGAATTCTTAGAAATTGCTCATGTACTTGTGACACCGGGTTCTGGGATATGTATTGGGATATAATTGCTTAAGTGTAATCTTTAAATCATTATTTTAATTAACAGACTTTTATTTAGTTATTATGTAATGAAGAGAAAGGAAGTGTTTTCATAAATGTTTTAAAACGGAAAGTTATTTCAATTAATTTATGTTTTGGCTTGCCTGACCTTGATGTCCGGCGCCATCATGACCTTAGGGATTTTGGGTCGTGAGAGACAGATTTAAAACGTAGTTGATTTTTCAGAAGAAAGCCTTCATAATAGAGTTTAAGACACAAAATATGTAGACCAGATTGCACTAAGTAAACAAGCAAGGTTTGCAAAGTTGTTTATGCAAAGCACACAGTTTTTAATAAGTCAAAGTCTAGAAAAGTCTAGTTAAGCTAAGAGTACATGCTGGCATTTCGGGCAACCTTGTTTAGTCATAGAAACATTTAGACAATGTATCAAGGCAGGCAGTCAGATAATCACGTGAAGCCAAAGGGATGCAAGACACATTAGAAAGCAAGTTGTCAGAGCACATGAATGACAGGGAAAGGTTAAATAACAATACAAATCTATAAAGTTTCAGGATTGATTAACTAATTAACATACTAGTAGTATCCTAAAGATGCTAAGTTCAGGACAGGTTTAGAACTAGCAAAACAGCCTACATGAAACAAGTTAAAGGACATTAAGTTAACCTCTAAGAGGATTCATATTATTCAAAAATAACCAATCTCAGAGCTAACAATATCAATTATAGTACTAGATGAACTCGTAGAAACATAAAAGTGGTAGGATCATGATCAGAATACTTTAAACATGCTGGATCGAATACACAGGTTATGGAAACACAAAAGATAAAATGACAAGGGATAGTCACTCACCAATTAGGCAGGAAAGCAAGAAAATACACCACAATAATCAAGTCCAGAATTAATTGGCCTTGGCTTTAGGCGGCCAAGACCAGAAGCAAACGAGTAAAGAGAATCAGAATTAAACTCCTAAGTTTTCAGTGAGAGTATTAATAGTTCCCCTCTATCTAAAGGGGAATAGGGAAGGGGTTTAAATAGCGTAGGAACTAAACACATAAACATGGAAAGTAATTAATTCAAACGATCAGTAAAGAAAAAATTTTGAAACCCTAATTTTTTAGGTAAACCCCACGAAATCGGCAGAAAATAAAGACAATCAACTACATATTGCATGTGATGAACATACGCAGGAAATTAGTCAAAAGAAACACATAATCGAACTAGATCTGGTCCAAATGAAAAGGGTGTGAAACCCTAATTTAGGGTAAGTAAAAGAAATCGACAAAAATAGGCAGATTCATGCATAATAGGACGAATATAGATGGGATAGTACTTAAAATTAAAGCTTGAACCAGTTTTGGTTGAACCAAAAGAGGATCTGAAAACCCTAACCTTAGGGTTAAGTACTAATCAGCGAGAGATACGGAAAATAATCATATTTTCAAAGAGCAAGTGATGAACACAGACGGAATAAATAACAAGTTAAGGATTTGAACTGATTTTGGTTCGATTCTTACAAGATCTGCTTGCCATATTAGGCAAGCAGTTATGTAACACCATAAACGGGTAACCAGTAGAGAGGATGGGTCAATAAGGTAAGAGAATCGTTGATTAATTCCATTTTTGGGTTGGAATTGGAGGGGTAATTCGAGAGAGTTCAAAGACGACGGGGCTGGGATAATGGTCTCTAGGGTTTGTGGATAAGTAGGTTAATTAGAAGGAGGGAGTGATATGAGCCGTTGATCTCAGAGATCTACGACTGTGATTTAAAAGGGGTTGGGTCGGTTCCGGACTAGGTTAGGGGTTTATGGATTGAGCTTAAGTGTTGGGCCAAGGATTTGGGTAGGTGTTTTAGGTAAATGGGCTAAGGGGCTGGTAGTTCAGGTATGAAATTGGTGAATTTAGGGACTATTAGTTAAATACCCAATTTAATTAATAAAATAATTTGTTAAAAATGATCAATAAAATAGCGAGCGAAAATATTATTTGTGCATAAAAATGATTAATAACAATTATTTATTACATAAAAGCATAAAAAAGTTTTTTTTAAATAAATAAAGTGATCATAAGTATATAAGGACTATTCTTGCAAAATATATCATTTTAGCCGAAAAATGCAAATATAATTATTATAAATACATCAAAAATATTTAAAGCTTAATATGGATATAAATGATGAGTTTAGATGATAAAATCATCATAAAAATTATTTATGATGCAATTAATAATTATTTATATAATTAAAAATATGGGAATAAGTTGATTTAAAAATCTTTAAAAATTATGAAAAGATTAGGAAAAATGCTTGATGATGCTCATGCACTATTTTGAAAGTATATATGTATATTTGAAATACTAGAGGATGTACTCATGCGATTCACGGGCCCAATTGTTTCTTTTTTTTCCTTTTTTTCTTTTTTTCTTTTTCTTGTTTTCTTCTTTTTAATATTTCTTGGTCTATTTCTAATTACACACTTTATACGCCTTTAGAGAAAGAAGAAAGAGAATAGGCTTTAATAATTATTTGTATTGTTAATTATCTTTTGCATTATGTGCTTTTTAATTTTTCTGAAATCGTATTACTGTACCTATAACTTTGTAATACTTGTCGAAGTTTGATGGTTTATTATACAATGATTAGATATTAATTCAAGTACTATTTTAATTATTTCTATATAGGGTCTACATTTTTTTATTTTAAAAAATATTTGTATGACCAAACTTAAAATTAATTACTATAAAATAACGATTAAAAAGTTAGTTGGATAATAAGCCGTGATGTATTTTTCTCATTGTTTAGGTTGAACGATATCTAATTTTATTCTTTTAGTATTTTTTGTGTGTGTTAATGTATTACCCTTTATTTTTATACTATTCAAAATTTGAATAATAAACATATTAATTTTATTCCCAAATAGTTGATGAATCAGTATTTTTCTGGTTATTTGAAATAATAAATGTGATTTTAATTATTAAGAAATAACAATAAAGTTTGTATTTTGTTCTAGTTTAATGACATAATATTAAAAATAAATTAATCTCTCGATCACTCTAAATACTAATTAGATTGACCTTAAATTGAAATACTACAATTTTTTCTAGTTTCTATTGATATGATTGAGATACTATTTAGGGTATAATACAATTTTTATCACAATAGTTATTTGTTGATATTTATGTATTTTGAAATTTATATAATTTTGAATTCTTATTGAATAGAAGAAGTACCCAACTAACTTCGATCATAGAGGGAGAAGTATAATCATGTGCGACGATACTTCTCATACTTCCTAATATATAATAATTTTTAAAAAGAAAATAGTTCCACAAATTAATTGTCTTAATTTTTACTTCAGATATTCTCAAATCATATTTTAGAAAGGAGATACTTGTTATACAATTTGAACAAATTTAATATTCTATAATAGAAAAAAGGGACTAGAAACTATATTTTATTTTTAAATATTTTTTCCTTATTTTATAAAGTATTCCAATTGAAATTTCAATTTAATGAGAACTTTGTATAAAATGATACCAATTAATAATAATATAAGAACATCTGAATGTAAATACACATAACTTATCACTAATTTTTTTTAAATCTTCTTTACCTGAATTACTTAATAAATAAAATAAATGAAATAATGTTTCTTAAGGAGATAATAGAATTGTCATATATAAATGTATGTTACTATAGTATTTTTAATCAGGTGAATGTTTGAATTATAAAATTATCAAAAGGATAATATTTCTAGTTAAAAGCACTTACTGAAAAAATAATAATAACCATCAAGTAATGCATTTAATGAAGATAATGAGCGTTAGAATGGAAAGTGGGGTCAACCTAAATAATTTAATAGCTTATGGCCATGTTAATTTTGCTTTTTCAACCCACAACCAAACTTTTGAGCCTAGTATACAAGCAAACAATGCATTAATATATTTAAAATAACCATTATGCCCTTGGTCGACCTCTTCTTCTCAATTCTATATAATAGAAATATGAGGAAAAAATTGGGTATCAACAATCTATATTTTATATTGTCCCACGTTATTGTCAGGAAGAAGAGTCATCAAGTCACCTAATATTTGGGTGATTCCTCCTTATTACATTTATTGCTATTATTTGCATTCATTCCACTCCCTTTTCATTACATTCATTGACAATCATTAAGTATGGTTAATCGACATTAAATATTTTTGGGCGCAGTCCTACATTATCTACGCATTAAATCTTCAGATCTAGTGATTATTATCTTTAACTAGGATTCACCCTCCATCTTTTTATTAATTTATTTTTTAAAAAAAGGTTAACACTTTTTTGGTAAAATAATTTGGCTCCGTCTGTGGGTATTTTCTAGTTAAAGTTTTTAGTTTCTTCTAGATCTAAGAAAAAAATACACACACACACACAACAACTATCTTTTTCTCGTTCGCATAAACTAACAATAGCAGGAAAAGGAGAAGAAAGGCTAAAAGCCATAGTGGATGTCACGGCCAATCTCATGAATACCATCAACGAGGTTGATAGAGAAGACGAGGAGAATGTAACACCGAGCGTTACACCAGGACAAAACGGCTCACCTCCCCCTCATGGGAGTGTAACCTTTTCACGTGAAAGGGGGGCTTCCACGTCCACAACTGAAGAAGCGCCACCAGCAGTGAAAAAACAACTGGAGGCGTGGTTGATGAGCACTCTAAGAAACATCCTTGACAAACCCATTCAAGGGGCGAGTCAGAGCGCCGTATGAGCGGACGCTACAACAGCCGTCAACGAGCAAACCGCTCCTCTCCCAACAGGTAACACTCACACTACTGTTGATGCAGGCAATGACACACTTGCAGCCATTCTGAAAAAGATGGAAGAAATGGAAAATGAAAACAAAGCACTGCACGACCAGATGAGGGAGCATCACGAAAGGGTCGATAAGATACTGGGCGCCCCGAAACTCCAGCCAAAACGGGACGTCGGCCGGTTCATCGAACAACCGTACAACGAGGAGGCAGCCCCACATGCCATATCAAAGACCTTCAAAATTCCACCATATTTGAGAATATATGACGGCACAACAGATCCCGAAGATCATATCATTCACTACGTCACATCGATGAAAGGAAACGACCTCTCAAAGGAACAGGTACCGTCAGTTTTGCTGAAGAAGTTCGGCGAAACCCTGATAGGGGGAGCCTTAACATGGTACTCACATTTACCAGCATGGTCAATAACAATGTTCGAGGAAATGGCCGACAAGTTTGTCACTGCCCACGCCGGGGCTAAGAAGGCGAGGCCAGGGTGAATGATATACTCCCCGTCAGACAATCGCTCGGCGAGGGACTCAAGGACTTCCTCGCTCGATTCAACAGAGTAATAATGAGCTTGCCAAATGTATCAGAAAGGATGGTAGTAGCATCCTTCCAAAATGGATTGAATAGGAATGGGTCGAGGGTGACCAGAAAATTACTGAGCAGACTCATGAAATATCCTTCCACCACTTGGGAAGAAATTCACAATGCCTATTGCGCCGAGGTGAGAGTAGATGAGGACGACCTCAACGGTCCAACTCAATAGCTAACATCAGTTCAAGGACACCTAAAGGAGCCGATGAGCTACCGAGGAAGAGCCAACTTCAGCGCGGATGAGAACAACACCAAGGCCCTCCAAAGCCGCCCTCCCCTGCCCGCACTATCCAAATGATCATCGGCGGAGGTGACAAAGAAGCAATCAACCACGTTAAGTTCACCACCACACATAAAATGAAGCGCTCAATCACCCATGAACGGTATGATGACCTCGAAGACAGTATCATCTTCGATAACTCAGATACCCACAATTTGACTTTTCCTCACTTTGATGCTCTTGTCATTACTTTACGTATTTGAGATACTGATGTAAAAATAATAATGGTAGATAACGGGAGCGGCGCGTGTATTATCCACCCCCGAGTTCTCAAATGAGACTCGAGGACAAGTTAGTAACATGCTACATAACACTGATAGGTTTTAACAATGCAGTTGAGCGAACATTATGAGAAATAACGCTACCCGTCCTGGCCGGGGGCATCACCTTAGAAACAACGTTCCATGTCATGAACCAGTACACAACCTACAACGCCATCATAGGGCGACCCTGGATACACGCCATAAGAGCCATCCCGTCCAGTTATATCAAGTAATAATGTTCCCTACTCCGTGGGGGATATTAAACATCTGTGGTGAACAACGCGCGGCCCAAGAATGCTATTACATCGTCCAAGACTATACATACACTCAACAATTAAAAGGAACAAGCTCGGAAGCATAGCATTACCAAAGTCGGGACCCAAACCCGATGAACAGAAAGATGTCATCAAGGACCTCGACATCGTGGAGGCCATCGGGTCAATGGTAGAAGACCTCGACCCCGTCAAAATAGACAACAACGACCATATAAAAAAGGCTTACATCGGCAATAAACTCTCAAAACCAGGTAAATTTCATAAATTTTTAACTAAAAATGTCGATCTATTCGCTTTCTCCCATGCAGATATTCCAGGTATCCCAAAAGACATTGCCACACACAAGTTGAACGTTGATCCATTCTACCCAGCAGTAGGACAAATAAGAAGAAAATTCAACGTCGTAATCAATAAGGCCTTCCGCGATGAGGTGGAAAAACTACTCGCCAACAGCTCCATCAGAGAGTCCAAATACCCCCAATGGGTTACCAACATGGTCATAGTAAAGAAGAAAAACGAGAAGTGGCACATGTACGTGGATTTCACAGACCTAAAAAAAGCATACCCAAAGGACTCTTTTCCATTTCCGCACATTGATCAACTCACCGATGCAACATAAGGATTGAGTTGTTAAGCTTCTTGAACGCCTACCCTGGATACAACCAAGTCCTCATGGAGGAGGAGGACCGGGAAAAGACTAATTTCATAACTTACCAGGGGACGTACTATTACAAAGTCATGCCATATGGGTTGAAGAATGCAAGAGCAACTTATCAACGGCTGGTCACCAAGATGTTCAAGGACTAGCTTGGCAAAAAAATGGAACTATACATAGATGATATGTTGGTCAAATCAAAAGGAAAGAAGATCATATCGACAACCTGACAGAGGCCTTGGATATACTAAGGCGTTATGACATAAAGCTAAACCCCGAAAAGTGTGCTTTCGGCGTTACCTCAGGAAAGTTCCTCGGCTTTCTAGTGTCGCAAAGAGGCATCGAAGTCAACCCCAACCAGATCAAAGCTATTGGAGGGATACCTGAAGTGCTGACCAGCAAAAAAATAGGTACAAAAATTGACCGGCCGTATAGCCGCCCTGTCGAGATTCATCTCACGATCCTCCGATAGATGCCAAAATTATTTCAATGTGCTCAAGAAAGACAATGGGCTCCCGCGGTATTCGGAATGCATCGAGGCCTTGAGAGAGCTAAAAGCATATTTGTCCTCGCCTCCAGTCCTCGCCAAAAAAGAATCCGGTGAACGTCTCCTAATATACTTGGCTGTATCAGAGGTCGCAGTAAGTGCATTGCTGGTCCGCAAAAAACAAAGGTACACAATCTCCAATCTATTATATGAGCAAGACCCTGGTCGATGTCAAAACGAGGTACCCCCACCTCGAAAAGTTGGCTCTGGCATTGGTCATAGCTTCTCAAAAGCTTAGGCCTTATTTTCAATGTCACCCCATATCAGTGGTCACGACCTTCCACCAAAGAAGCATTCTACATAGGCATGAACTGTCGGGGAGACTGGCCAAATGGGCCATAAAATTGAGCGAGCATGATATCACATATCAGCTGCGAATAACGATAAAGTTGCAAGTACTAGCCGACTTCGTCGTAGATTTCAGTGCCAAAATAATGCCTAAAGTCGAGCAGGAAACTTCTCGTTCCTCTCCTAACTTACCTGACCTATGAGTCCTATACACCGATGGCGCGCCTAACGCGTCAAGTTCTGGACTAGGACTCGTACTCGAGGTCCCAACAGGTGAAGTCATCTGCCAGTCTATACGGTGTTCCGATATGACTAACATCAAGGCCGAGTAAGAGGCTATAATTGCAGGACTAAAGCTAGCTCTCAAGTATGGAGCATGATGAGTCTTCCTTCGATGTGATTCACAGCTCGTCGTCCTTCGATGCGATTCAAAACTCATCGTCAACCAAGTCATAGGGACTTTCCAAATCAAGGAGCATAGGCTACAAAAGTACCAGGCGGAAATTCATAAATTACTGCTAGAATTCGACGAATGCCAACTTGATCAAATACCTCTAGCTCAAAACATCAAGGCAGACGACCTCGCCAAATTAGCAGCAGCAACCAAAACCATAAGTGGAAAGGAAAACGTGGTCACCCCCCTCCACTCGTCAAAAGACAAACTTGAGTTACACTCTGTAAACTTAACTTAGAAATGACGCAACCATGTTATAACATATTTGCAGGAGGGAATACTCCTATCAGACAAAAAAGAAGCCAAAAAGCTTTGACTGCAGGCGGACAGATATAACATCATCAACAACGACCTAATATAAAAGAACGTTTGGCGGTCCCTTGGTGAAATTCCTAGGACCAAACCAAACAAGACGTGTCCTTGAGGAAGTACGTGAAGGTCACTGCGGTGCCCATACCGGCAACCGACTCCTCGTCAGATGCCTCATACAAGCAGGCTATTATTGGCCCACCATGAAGAAAGAAGCCGCCGACTTCGTCAAAAAATGTGAGCAATGCAAGAAATACTATCCTATGATACACCAAGCAGGCGAGCACCTCCAGTTAGTCACATCGCCATGGGCATTCATGAAATGGGGAATGTACGTTTCCTTTTGGTTTTAACTGACTACTTTTCCAAATGGGAAGAAGCAGGTGCATTCGCTCAAATACGCGAACATGAATTTATCACATTCATATGAAGGAACATCATATGCCGCTTCGGCATCCCCAAAGAAATCAGTTGTGATAACGGACCGCAGTTCACCGAGAAAAAGACTGCCGAATTCTTTGAAAAATGGCAATCAAGAGAATACTTTCCATGCCATATCACCCTCTAGCCGGCCAAGCCGAATGCTCCAACAAAATAATATTAAACATCATGAAGAAGAAACTCGAAGACGCCAAGGGAATGTGGCCATAACTACTACCAGAAGTGCTATGGGCATACTGCATCACGCCAAAAACGAGCACAAGAGAAACACCATATTCATTAGTCTATGGGACCGACGCAGTGATACCGGTCGAGGTCGGGGAACCAAGCTTCATATACTCCAATGAGAGCGGACCAAGCAATGACGAGAAGAAAAAGCAAGACCTCGACGAAGTAGAGGAGCAGAGAGATATGGCTTATATAAGAATGATAGCCCAAAAATAGCAAATAGAATGGTATTACAACAAAAAGTCCAAAGTCAGACCACTCAAAGTCGGGGACTATGTACTTAAGGCCAAAACACAGGCGATCAAAGAACCAATAGAAGGCAAACTAGGAACCAATTGGGATGGACCATACAAAATCACAGCAACAACAAACAAAGGATCATTCCAGCTAGAAACAATAGAGGGAAAGCTACTACCAAAAAATTGGAATGTATCCCATCTTAAGTACTTCAACTTATGAAAATGGACGTCCTCCAAGTCGTACTCTTTTTCCCTCACCCAGGTTTTATCCCAATTGGGTTTTATCAGGGAGGTTTTTAATGAGGCGATGAAGGGGACGTCTCGAAGTTCAAGTATGTGATTCATCGCTCTGTCTATCGACTACTACTCCAGGCCGAATGATGAAAGGACTAGATAGACTGGAAATTCTCAAATGTATGTATGGAACAAACAGAAACATGTAATATTCTCCAATGAATGAATAAACAAAGCAGCATGCAACATTTTTGCACTACTCCACCAAATCATTCTACATTCCACACTTTACCTTCGACCTCGCTCGAATTACTTTACATTCTCCCTCGCTCGAATTACTTTACCTTCAGCCTCGCTCGAATTACTTTTCATTCGGCCTCGCTCGAATTACTTTACATTCGACCTCGCTCGAATCAATCAAATCTCAACCTCATTCGAGCTAACTCACATCCGAACTCAAGTTGGTCTACGCTTGACCTCGCCAAAATCAACATCACACAACAAACAGAAAGAGGACGGGAATCCGAAAACAAATAGCAAAAAGGTGATTGTTCCATTTTAATTGTTGGATTACAGTACTTTTTACAAAAGGGCTCGAGGACGCCCTCGCAAAAATAGCAAAATAAACAAAAATTAAGTACGAAGTCTTCACGCTGCATCATTCCCATAATCATACTCTTTATCGTACCAAGGATCAGAGGCAAGCCCATCCATGGTGTCGTCATCATCGTCCCCGCCTCGCGTACCAGGCTCATAACCGCAAGCTTCACGAGTTGTCCGTGCCCGTTGATATCCAATTTTTTCCTATAATATTTCCAAAATGCATATATACTTTCAAAATAATGCATTATCATCAGTTAGTATATTTCTATAATTTTTTGTAATTTTAAAGGATTTTAAATTAATTTATTCCATAATTTTATTATCTATATAATTATGAATTTCATCACAAATAATTTTATAATAATTTTATTGCTTAATTTTTATCATTTATACTTATATAAAGCCTTTAATTATTTTATGGATAATTGTATTTACATTTGTAGGTTATACTTGAGATAACTTTGCAATAATAACCCATGCGTGCATAATTACTTGATTTTACAGGAAAATGAACTTTTATATTTTTATAATATTATGTAATTGTTATAAATAATTTTTTATGCATAAATATCATTTTTTTCATTTATTAGCAACTTTTATAAATTGTTTCATCAAATTAATTGGATATTTAACATATAGCCTTATTAATATTCGGATCTTAGCGCAACTTCCACCCCAGCCCAATTAAAATCAACCCATCAACCCATAACCCAACCCAATAATCCAATCTTATAACCCACCCCAACCCGGATGGAATCCTGGCCGTTGATCTTCAATAATCCAATCTTATAACTCGCCCCAACCCGGATAGAATCCTGGCCGTTGATCTCAGAAGATCAACGGTCCAGGATCCATTTTCATTTTTTAATTATACTAAATGACCCTAAACCTAATAATTTTCTAAAATTCTGTCGCCCCTGAATCCCCTCTCCCCTCTATTCTCTCTCAACCTCTTCCTAACCCTAGCCCGCCGTCACCTTAACCCTTTCGATTCATGGCTTATTTCTTCGATGTTAGGCCTTATCTGGCCTCCTATCTCTACAAATGTTATAATTTTGTGTTATCTGATGGAATCTTAAAAAGATTCAACACAGACTTGGCTCCAAGCCCTCATTTTCTCGATGAATTCGCCTGTGTTCATTCCTATACTTGTGAGTACTGATATATTCATGTTTATGGCTTCAAATCTCTGGTTCAAACCAGATTTTCCTCAACTCTGTCTTTTTTTAAAAACCCTAGTTGCTTTCTACTTGAGTTCGTTCAGATTTCTATAGATCTGAAAGGATTTTGAGTATATTTGAAGCTTTTCTTTTAAGATCTTATGTTTTTACCATCATTGTTGGACGATTTTCATTTTCTCTAAAAGCTAGGGTTTCATCTTTATGTTTATGCAAAAAGTTCTAAAATATTTAAGTGTTTAACTTCGAATCTCTTTACTTGTTCGACTGGTTTTCATATCTATGTTTTAGTCCCTAGGGTTTCCAATTATTCCACTGTTTGTTCTGATATTTACCTGTTATTCTTTGGCTTTGTCAATTAAAAGGTATTAATTGACTTTTGTTTGCCTAATTAGGGTTTGGAATTTTGCCTTCTTTTAAAACTGATATCTCTCAGAAAGGTTTTAGCTATCCTTTCCTTATATGTAAATCGTAATTAGTACTACCTTCCATAATTATATTGCTGGCTTGATTTATGGGTTTTGATTGTTTTGACTGACCTCTAATTGATTTACCACTTACCTTATTTAGCCTCAATCCTGTCTACTGATTTACCCCATGAAAGACTCTCCTTAATTTAAGTTTTACTTGTTGTTAATTTATTCTCGTTAAGCCCTAATTGACTGATTAATTAATGTTGCATGCCTTATTTGTGTGCAATTGATCTCCCTTGCCTTATTTGGTTTAGTCTACTATATGCTATATAAACTCCCATTCTGATTTCTTTCAAACACACGAACACACATAGAAAAACATAGAAACACACATACAACTTTACTCTTACACTCTCAATTGTAGTCTTTCTACTTCTATTTTGCTGCTCTGTCTAGCCGGCTGAAAGCCAAGTGTAACGACCCGACCGGTCGTTTTGCGTTATCGGGCCCCGTTCCCCTAAATGAAATTTCTCATAGCGGCATTTTATGATTTATGACTTACGGGGACTGGTGGTCCGGGATTCAGAGGTGTTTAGAGTGCAATAGGAAAAATTGGTTCCATAGGGTTGGCTTTTAAAGCCAAGTTTGACTTCGGTCAACATTTTGGGTAAACGACCTCGAAATCGAGTTTTATCGGTTCCGGTAGCTTCGTGTGATGATTTCGGACCTGGGCGTATGTTCGGAATGGGTTTCTGATGACCTGGGGGCATTTCGGCGCCCAATATTGAAATAAGAAGTTCCTTAAGTTCCTATTTTGGTTTGGGACGTGTTTTTGTGTTATCGAGGTCCGAACGAAATTCCCAGATCGGGAATAGTTCTGTTATGTTAACTATTACTTGCCTACAAAATTTAGTGTCATTCCGAGTTAAATAGGTCAGTTCGGCACGTTGTTAGCGAAGTCTAGAAAACTTAAAGTTCCAAATTTGGTTCTTGGGGTTTGGAGGTGTGATTTTGAGTTTTAGCATTGTTTTGGGTGTTCCGAAGGCTCGAACAAGTCCGTATTATGATTTGGGAATTGTTGGTATATTTGGACTAGGGTTCGGGTGGGCCCAAGTGCCTCCCGGGCACCTAATGAGGCTAAAAACTAGCTAAAATAGCTGCTTGTGCACCTGTTCTGGTGTGACCGCAGGTGTAGTTTCCCAGTCGCAGGTGTGGGACCGCTCCTGCGGTCCTTAGTATCGTAGGTGCGACCCCCAGTGATCTGGCCAATTATCGCAGGTGCGGACAAAATTCCGCAGGAGCGGAGTCGTAGGTGCGGTCTCCACTCCGCAGGTGCGGGCCCAGGCTCCCCAGTCCATTTTCACAGCTGCAAGATTTTTCTCACAGGTGCGAGACTGCAGGTGCAGTCCTCGAGCCGCAGGTGCAAAAATACTGTCCAGAAAGTGTGTTTTATACACGGGTTTTAAACACATTTTCTCATTTCCTTCTTCTTCCTTGGGGCGATTTCCACCATTGTTGAGGGGCTATCGACCTTGTTATTAAGGTAAGTAAAATCTACTCTAATCTTAGCTTCATGCATGGATTTCTAGCTTAATTAACTACCTAAATTAGTGAAAAATCAAGAATTGGGTAGTAACCTAGAGCTTGTGATAATTTGAGAATTTTCCTGTGAATTTGCTATGAAATCAAGTAAGAATCGTATATTAATGATCCTTAGGCTTTGGGTGAGTGTTCCCATCGAGAATTATCGGAATCCGAGCGTGCGGGCCCGGGGTTGGATTTTTGAAATTTCTCAAGAATGTTGAATTATTGAAAAATTAGGATAATTTCCCTATTTTGAGCATGCATTGATGTCATTATACCGTATTTGGCTAGTTGCGAGTCCTCGGGTGTAGAGTTCGGAGATTCGGGCGCATCCTTGGTTCGAGGGGTAGATTCGACACGAGGTGAGTCTCCTTTCTAACCTTGAAAGGGGAAATTGTCCCCCTAGGTGATTTAAATGCTATATGTGATAATTTGTGGGGGCTACGTACGTACAAAGTGAAGAGAGTCCGTACGTAGCGACTATTACTATTATGTCCGGGTAGTTAGGCCCACATCATGCCTTGTGTTTTACTTGATATGAACTATATGCGTGCTGAATTTACATTTCATGGTGCTTACGTCCCCGAAGTTATGAAATTTGAGAAAACTTGTAAGAAATTGATCATGGAAAGGCATTCTCTTTTAAAAAGGAATAATGCATGTGCATGTGACCGCTTCACAATTTGTATTCCGCGAGCAGATGTGTGATTTCCCCCCACTCTTATGAGATATGCACTTTTGGTATGGGCCGATCGATCCTCGCCAGTGCCTAGTGAGATTGAGAGATGCACTTTTGGGACGCGCCGATCGATCCTCGGTAGTGCATAGAGAGATTGAGAGATGCACTTTTGGTACGGGCCGTTCGATCCTCGGCATTGCGTAGAGAGATTGAGAGATGCACTTTTGGGACAGGCCGATCGATCCTCGGCAGTGCATAGAGAGGTTGAGAGGTGCACTTTTGGTACGGGCCGTTCGATCCTCGGCATTGCGTAGAGAGATTGAGAGATGCACTTTTGGGACAGGCCGATCGATCCTCGGCAGTGCATAGAGAGGTTGAGAGGTGCACTTTTGGTACGGGCCGTTCGATCCTCGACAGTGCACGAGCGTGACTATCTTATCACTCCGGCTGGTTGTCTTTACCCTGCATGCGTATGATTTATTTGTTATTAAATTTCATGAAATTGATCTAGCAGATATTTGGGAAAAAGTGAAGTGGTAATTGTTTTATTTATCCTCAGTATTCTTCCTGGATTTCAGTATCTTACATATATACTTGTTGCTTCACTGTCCTTACATGCCTACTATTTTTATTACATTCTGTTAAATTATATTGTTGGACCTTAGTGAGTGTCATGTCGACCTCTCGTCACTACCTCTTTGAGGTTAGGCGGGATACTAACTGGGTACATATATATTTATGTACTCATGCTGCACTTCTGTACTTAATTGTACAGGTTCTGGGCTGGTGTTTCTGGTTATCCGACCGGAGCTTGACATATATTCTGGACCTGACTCCATGGTGAGCTGCCTCTCTTGGCGATTTTCAGCTGTGCAATGGAGTTATCTTTTGTTTATTTCTGTCTACATCCTTTCAGACAACAATACATTTTGTATCATCTTTTGTATATTCTACTAGATCGCCTATTGACTTGTGACACAAGTTCCTGGCACGTACTTGGTAGATTCTTACTTTGGGACTGTATATATATTGGATCACGATCATTTTGGTTGTATGTATTTAAATTGGTAAATGATTCCGCTTTTATTTAAATGAACTAGGTTTAAAACTATGGGAAATATGTGGGATTGGTATGTTAATAAGGAAAATCTCACTAGTAAACAACTGCTGGCTTGCCTGACTCCGGTGTTGGGTGCCATCACGACCCGTGTGGGATTTTGGGTCGTAACACCAAGGCTAGACCCTTGTATTCTACTTGCTTTCATCTTCCTGTTTGCTACTTCTTAACTGGTATGCTCCTATTTCTGTTATCATACTCTATTCAGTATGCTATGTAGTTGAACCTATGTACTTCCTGTTTATTGCTCTTAATAACCATGACTTAATTTCTGTTAACTTGTCATGTCCTATATGTTAGTATGGTTAATACACTTTAGCATATTCCTGTTTGATCCATGGCACTTGTTCACTTCTCAACAAGCATGCCTCAAATCCTGTCCTGTTTTATGTGTTGATAATTTACCTTAACATGTTCCTGATTAATTCATGATTTCGTTGTACTTCTTTCAAGGATAATGGTGCTCCAAATTCCTACTATCTTCTCTATATGGCTGTGTGATTAGTCATTTAACTTCAACATGTTTCTATTTGATCCATGATACTTGTCTATCTGTTTCTGAAACTAGCATGCT
>ML436613.1:40111-71545 GCA_005239525.1 Nicotiana knightiana | reverse complement strand
TGTTATCATACTCTATTCAGTATGCTATGTAGTTGAACCTATGTACTTCCTGTTTATTGCTCTTAATAACCATGACTTAATTTCTGTTAACTTGTCATGTCCTATATGTTAGTATGGTTAATACACTTTAGCATATTCCTGTTTGATCCATGGCACTTGTTCACTTCTCAACAAGCATGCCTCAAATCCTGTCCTGTTTTATGTGTTGATAATTTACCTTAACATGTTCCTGATTAATTCATGATTTCGTTGTACTTCTTTCAAGGATAATGGTGCTCCAAATTCCTACTATCTTCTCTATATGGCTGTGTGATTAGTCATTTAACTTCAACATGTTTCTATTTGATCCATGATACTTGTCTATCTGTTTCTGAAACTAGCATGCTTTAGCTTCTATCACCCTATTCTTCACTATGTGTTCATCTGGTTGTTTACTCTAAATTTCAACACGTCCTTGCTTGGTGCATGATTCCACCTAGTAATAGTTTATGAACTAAGTCAATTCCAGCAATGTGAAACCTCGTTTAACTTAATTGTGACCCTGTTCTGCCTGTTATTCAGTGGTCTTACTCTTGTTGTGACTATTGACACCTAATCTGATTCTGTTCTCTTTGTGATCTTGTAACTTGTTTCTATGCACTTCTAGATAAAATTGTTTTCCTACAATTATCTCCTACTCTTATATACTACTTTCAACTCCGACTCTTAGATATCTAGGGTCTTGCCCCCCAGTGTGAGCACTGCCTAGGAGTCCATGAGACTCCTCCGAACTCTGACACATTGGGGCTGGCCTTCCAAACTTGTTTACAAAAACTGTTTCTTTGAAAGGGTTCTAATGTGAGAATTACCTGGGGTCCCTGAGGCCCTTGGAAACTTTGACATACCAGAAGCCCATTTGATGTATTATGGACTGCTAGTGTACTCCAAACATGATTGAAGGCCTGACTTCCAGGTTGACTTTGGGCCTGCCAAGGCTCCCTATGGTATAGTGATTTCCATGATGTAATTCATTTGTATTGGCCTATAATAATAATCGTTGTAAAACAGATATGGGGCTATTAGTAAAATCTGGGAGGTATTTTTATATATATTTTTGATTGGGTACGGGTAGAAATCATGCCTATAGGATTTTTTGTGATTATTTATATGAATTAGAGACCATGCCTATAGGTCTTATCTCATTATTTGTAGTCTTGAATTTCACACCTGCATCCTAGAAATCCTGTTACAGGACATTTATCAATTCTGCATCAAAATCCATGTTTATGCATATTCTCAAGTCTCAATGTGCATTAAAAACCATGCACGTAGGATCTTCTTTGGGAATTATCAAACTTGTCTAACATTCTGTTAACATCTCCTCTCACTTAGATATCATGCCATAGGAAATAAGTGTAAAAACAGTTTCAACACTTAGACATCATGCCTATAGGAAACACATATAAAAAATCAGTCTTGACAGTTAGACATCATGCCTATACGAAGTTAGTGTAAAAAATCAGTTTCTGTGTTTAGATATCATGTCTATAGGAAATAATACTTGTAATCAGTTTCAGCACATAGAAAGCATGCCAACAGGATCTAAAAAGATGAAATTTGCCTGTTAAAACCAATCACTAGTTTACAGTTTAGATACCATGTGCATAAGATTCTGCTCAGTTACCACTTAGGCAAGCCTGTAGGATAATAAAAATCATGGGTTTAAAATTATGATTTTCTTTCTGCTTGAAACGTGCCCAGATTTAGTATGTGATAAAAAAAAATCAGTAGGCAAAATGATGGATACTCATAACCTCACTTTAATAAAGCTGCTATACATTTTGTTTGTGCTCATTTAGATATCCTGCCTATAAGACCCCCCCCTCCCTTAAATCATTTAAAACTGCTTGTTTGAATAAGCGTGCAACTGTTTGTTTATTAGTGGAGGTAAACATGAGCCCCCTTAACTGCTCCTTATCTGACAATCTTACTTGATTTTTTGTTGTCGCTTAGATTTTCCCCTTTTAAGCAACATAGGTGAGTCTAGGACCACCTTAAGTAGAGGTCCTAAAAACCTCCAGAGCCATAGTTAAGGGACGGATAGTGCACTCATAAGATACGTACCAGATGCTATTAGAACACTTAGATAATAATTGAAAAGGGGAGGTGTCACGACCCAAAATCCATAAGGCCGTGATGGCGCCGGACATCATTGTCAGGCAAGCCAAATCATAATTAATTGAAATAATTTTCTGTTTTTAACATTTATGAAAAAGGCATTTCCTTTCACTTTATTACATACTAAATAAAATCTGTCGAGTAACGGAATAGTTTGAATATTCCATATTAGCAATTATATCCCAACACATCCCAGAACCCGGTGTCACAAGTACATGAGCAATTTCTAAGAATTTATACAATCATCACAAAGCCTGTCCGAAATACAAATTGGAAAGGAAATTTAAAATAAAAATAAATACAGTACGAGGGAGACTCTGTCAGCTACGGATCGCCTCCGGATGATGCAGCTCGCCTAAATCTCCGAACCCTCCACATTGCTATGAAAGTACCTGTGCAATAAAATGCACAGCAAGTGTAGCATGAGTACAAAAACAACGTGTACTCAGTAAGCCGCCCACCTAAATTCAGAGAGGTAGTGACGAGAGGTCGAATTAGACACTCACTAAGGGCCAGCAAATTAATTAACAGTATAAGATGAACACGATAGGCATGTAAAGGTAGTAAAGAAGCATATATATAAGGCACTGAAATCCAAGTAAAAACTAGAAATAAACAAACGGTTACCACTTTCTCATTATTTTCCAAAATATCTTAAATAAACAATTTCCTCTTTATTTTCCCCCAAATATCATAAATCCACAATTTCTTCTTTATTTTCCCACAAATATGTTATCACTTCAAAAGTCATGAAAAACGTTTAACAATTTAGCATGCGCATACGGGATAAGGACAACCGGCCTGAGCCATCATAATAATCATCTTTGTGCACTGCCGAGGGTCGAACGGCCCGAACCATAATATTTCTTTCAATCTCGCCGTGGCGTACGACCCGCTCCCATGAGAGTGGGGGAAATAACACTCCGCTCGCGGAATGTAAATTGCGAAGCAATCACATGCAGACATGCACAATCAACAATCCTACCCGAATATGTCGGGAACACAAATACTCAAGTAAATGACAAATTTCTCTTTTGAAAACCACAAAATAGTATTAAACCCTTTTTTTTTCAAAATTCACTTGCCCAGTTTTTATAATGTTTAATAACATAACCTTATCCGGAAACACAATTGCCCGTGAAGGAAATCAATTCTCTTTTTAGATGATTAAGAAAATAAACTCTAATCTTATTTAGTCATTCAATTACAATTTCAATTATGTTAGCAGACTAATATTACAGACAAGATCACAGGTACAACAGGTAAGGCATGCTAGTGGGTCCTAGGCTGCCCGAACATGGCATAATAGTAGCTACGCACGGACTCTTATCACCTCGTGCGTACGTAGCCCCCGAAGATAATAGCATATACTTAATTAATTCACATAGGGGGATAATTCCCCCTCACAAAGTTAGAAAGGAGACTTACCTCGCTCAGAATTTCCATAACCGGCCTCTAAGCCCTTCCGGCGACTCAAATCGTTGCACAATGCTCCGAAACTATCCAAACAATGACAAACCAATAAAAATATATTCTAATACTGCAACAATTCCAAATTATATAATTTCCGAACCCCGCTCGGTGAAATAACCAAAATGCCCTCGGGCCCATGTGCCCGGAATCCAAAATTTCTCGAAGATACATTCTACCCATAGCTTTACTAGTTCAATTATACAATTTACTCAAATATTCATGCTCAATTCGTGGCTAAATTTCAATTTACCAAATTTCTAGGTTTCCCTCAACATTCCCAAATTTTCCTCAATTTCCCATACCAAATCTATGTAATAATCTTGTATTTACCTTAGAAGCATGAATGAGTTAGTTACCTTGACATTGCGTGAAGAAATTCCCCTCTTGAAGCTCTTCTAAAATCGCCTAAGCCATGAGAAAAATGAGAAAATGAACCAAGATCCTTGTTTTAAAACATTCTGCCCAGGCCGATTTTCTCACCTGCGATCCAGCCCTCGCACATGCGGCTTCCTTCTCCTCTAGCCTGATCTGCACCTGCGACCCACTGCCCGCATCTGTGCCTTCACAGGTGCGGAAATTCCATTGCACCTGCAATCCCAGCCAAGCCAGCCCACTCTCGCACCTGCGGCGCCAAAGCTGCACCTACGGCCAAATCCTCGCAGGTGCGGTCACACTAGATGACAGCAGTTCCAGCCTTCTTCAAACATTCAACTTGATCCGTTAACCACCCGGCATCCACCCGAGGCTCCCGGGACCCCGTCCAATTATTCCAACTTGTTCCAAAACATAATGCGGACTTGCTCAAGGCCTCAAATCACATCAAACAACATCGAAACCACAAATCGCACCCAAATCCCAACTTTATGAACTTAGAAATTTCCAACTTCTACATCGGATGCCGAAACCTATCAAATCACGTCCAATTGACCCTAAATTTTGCACACAAGTCATATTCGACATTACAGACCTGCTCCAGCTTCCAGAATCGCATTCCGACCTCGATATCAAGACCTCCACTTCCAGTCGGATTTTCTCAAAAACCTTCAAATTTCTATCTTTAGCGAAATGACTTCAAAATGACCTACGGACATGCAAATTCACTACCGATCGCGCTCCCAACTCCAGAATCACCATGCGAAGCTATTCCCAGACTCGAAATCCCAAATGGACATCAACATCACTGCAGTGTGCTTCAAGCCAAACTTAGGAAATTTCTTCAAAAATGCTGACTTCCACAATATGCACCGAAACGCTCCCGGGTTATCCAAAACTCCATCCTGACATACGCCCAAGTCCGAAATCATCATACAAAGCCGCTGGAACCTTGAAATCTTGATTCAGAGGTCGTTTATTCAAAATTCCAATCTTAGTTGATTCTTTCAAATTAAGGCTTTTGAAATGAGAATTTTCTTCACAAATCAACTCTAAACTTCCCGAAATTTAATTCCGACCACACTTACAAGTCATAATAACTGAAATGGAGCTGCTCACGACATCAAACCGCTGAACGACGCACTAGATCTCAAAACGTCTGGTTGGATCGTTATAGGAGGGTAACTGGGTAGTGAAGGAGATGATGACCTGTGCGCTAATGCTACGCGTAACACCTCTATTTGAGGAAGGTTACCGAGTATTGCATATAAATGATCCTATAGGCTAATAAATCTAGGACCCCTTTAATTTCCGTTTTAAAGTAATCTCTATTTGTTTTAAATTGTTTTCATTTTCCTTTAGAGACTAATTCGCTTAAATTGAGTTTGGATGGGACCCACCATCGTGGACCTCGAGGGGTGCCTAACACCTTCCCCTCAAGGTTATTTCGAGCCCTTACCCAATCTCTGGTGAAGTAAACCGGTTTATGAATTATTTGCTTTAGGTGCCCTAACGCACCTTAATCCGTAAGGTGGCGACTCTTCAAATCCCATAACCTGTTCGAAAAGGAAGGGAGTTATCCCAAAATGTAGGGGGCGCGACAGCACGACGACTCTGCTGGGGATGTTAGGCTCTTACCATGACAAACTTGCTTTTGTGAATTAGTCTTAAGCATGCTTTATTCTGCTAACACGTTTGCACCCTTTCCTGTCCCCTTTATGTGAATTTAAAATCCTATTTTCAAGCATTTATGATTTTCTACAGAAACTGACTTGTCTCCTTGTTTTCTTTCTTAAATGTCTTTCAATTATTAAAATACTGCATATATCATTTTTAACGTGCAAATACGTGACAACATGCTATTTACTGTTGTATAAATCATGCTTAACATCATATTCCACTTGTGCGTAATCAATCCTATAGCAACGCTTGATGAGTGTTTGCACTCTTCCTATATATCACCCTTTAAATTTGGAAAGGCTTATTTGCGGTAAAACTAGTTGATCAGTGGTGCAATCAACGGTTCTGAGCCTTTCCCCCTCAAGTTGTTCACTTGAGGGTACCAGTTTAGACCTCTATAGAAACCTTACTCTAATTTATTATACATGCATCATGGTCAAAACCTAGCCGGGATTAATATGTTGTCCACATAATATCCCTTTAGGAAAAGCCTAGTCCGAAAGTCCACCAGGGTTTCCATAATTCCAACGGACGCAACCACGATTTGTGCATTAATTTGGAGAAATAAATGCCAATATGGTCATTACTGATGTATAAGTAGTCAAATATGAAGGGGGAAAAGGGTCTAACCTTATTTGTTTTGCAGAAATACGACACGAAGTCTCCAGGCTTGGCATTGTCCAAAGAATACCACCATTGTTGCTGGTTTGGTGGGAGGACCTTTTGCAAAGTGACAAGGACCATGTGAAAAGGGTCCTCAGAAACTTACCCTCTTTACTGGATATTCAACCAAACAATATGTTGATTGAAGTGGCCACTATGTCCTGGGATGGAGAAAGGTCCGTGTTCCGTTTTGGCAATATAGAAATGACTCCTCTCTTGGAGGAGATAGGGGGATTCGCTGGATTACCTTGGGACAATCCGAGTTTATTGGTGCTAGAAAATCGTACCGCTAGGGGGTTCCTGAAAATGATTGGTTTAAAAAAGAATGATGATTTGAAGTGCCTGAAGGAGTGCTACATACCCTTTGACTACCTCTATGAACGATACGATCATAGCAAATCCTATCGTATCTTCCATGATGAATTCTCTATCACTTCCTTGGGTCATATTCAATGCAGGGTTTTTGTGTTCGTTGTTTGCTTCCTAGGTATGATAGTATTCCAAGCAAATGAGATAGGATTCACAC
Organism: Nicotiana knightiana; assembly: GCA_005239525.1. Lineage (NCBI taxonomy): Eukaryota > Viridiplantae > Streptophyta > Magnoliopsida > Solanales > Solanaceae > Nicotiana > Nicotiana knightiana. The sequence continues at coordinate 64,674 of ML436613.1, read as the reverse complement.
TAGACTGGCTATGGTATCTAAAACCTTAATGGAAGGGATCAAGGGGCAAACATATACCATTGTCCCTATGATCATAGCTGACATCTACCGTGCCTTGGACCGCTGCCAGAAGGGGTTCAAACACTTTGAGGGTTGTAATATGCTACTACAGGTTCGGTTATTGGAGCATCTCCAAAGGGGTCAATATCGTCAAGAGTTTCCACGAAGGGCGTGGAATGATCATATAGCCTTCCATCACCCTAAGAGAATGACTTACATCCCAGACAAGTGCTCAACCGAAAAATGCTACAGAATGGGCGTAGTTTCTTGACAATTTGACTTAGGACCAGGTTCAATGGATGTTTGAATGGTTCCCTACCAGTGAGTTCATCATCAGATCTAGGGACGCTCCGCACCTGGTGTTGATCGGGTTAAGGGGCATATACCTTATGTCCTCATTAGGGTTATGAGGCACGTATGCAGGAAGCAAGGCATATCGCGAGTTTCTAAAATGAGTCATTACAGGGCAGGTTTTCAAGATGATGACATATCATACAAATGTGAAGCTCAGCATATGTGGCATCTAAAGGTTATTGTATAAAGGGACACCATCGATCTAGACAGGTACCACACAGAGCATGTACGCTTTTACCTATCATGGTTGGAAGACAACATAACAGGGGTAGTTGAGCCGGGAGTCGGTCGGGGGAACAAGGTCATAGACAAAGTTGCTGAAGCCCAAGTGAAATACAAATAAACAGCGCAAAAGGGTTCATGAGTCCAAGGCCGAGCATCTGGAGCAACACAAGACTGATATGGAACTGATCAATGAATGGAGGGAAAGGGCTATCAAATCTAATGAAAGGCTAGAATATTTGGAGCAGGGTCTGATGGAGCTGGAGGGGAAAATGAGGAAAAGAGTCGCCGGCTGCCAGAATGCCGAGGGAAGTGAAAGAGGACATCTAGGGAGAGTATACCTGTTGTTGGGCATGCACGACCTGGGGAACCTGATCGACAGATCCAAGAAGATCAAGCCTAGGGAAGGTCTTTCTGGGACCAAGTAGATTAGATTACCTGTTTTTTCAAATGTAATAAGGCCAAGTGCCATTAGTGACTTATCTTAGTTAGTGTCGTTTTAGATTTATCTAATTTTACATTAATGAAATGAGGCAATTATTGGCCCAGAAATTCTCCAAATAAACTTGTCGCTAGGCCTACCTCGGGCACAACGAGGCTCCCAAATTAGGACGCGAATTTACATTCCCGCACTATGTATTTAGATACTGCAAATACTCTTTTTGGAACCCTTACTGACTTGATTACCTTTTGTTTTTATTTATTTTTTGATTATTCCTATTCCCCAAGGTTGGTTCACGAATATTGGCATCATCAGCTTATCATACCAGATCCAGGGGCCCTCCACCTTCTCCTCCTCCTAGTCCACCAAAAAGGCAAAGGAAAATAAAAAATGGATGATATGAACGGTATTAGAACAGACAACACCGCACATGTTCAGAATGCAGAAACTTCCAATGGTCGGGGTACTCAAGCCCCAAATAATGTGGTTTCATGACTTGAGCAGAAAATAATCGAACTTCAGGGCGAGCTTGAGTAGGTCCGTAGCTTAGCAAACCTCTCTCTCTGACTCAACATCCCATACATCAATCACCCAAACACCCAAAACCCTCTACCACCTCAAAACACACCCAACAAACGCCCATAGAATCCTCCCGGACCTCACCAGTATACAACCCTACCTCAAAATCAACATCTCCTTCCTTAATACCAGCAAACCACCTACCATACTCCCCAAAATACCCCAAAAATTATACCCGAACCCCAAAACTCCACCAATGATCATCATTATGCCCAAACTTCTGGCCTTCACCAGAACAACCCTCTATACGTGGAAATCCTACCTCACTCCACTCAACCAATCTCCTATACACCAGAATCCACTGAGAAGGAGCTGCTGATCAAAAGCATGGCGGATGAGCTTAAGAAGTTGACAAGGCGAGTTCAGGGTGTTGAAGGGGGTAAAGGGATAGAAGGATTGAACTATGAGGATCTATGCATACAACCAGATGTGGAAATGCCGGAGGGTTACAAACCTCCCAATTTCGAAATGTTTGACGGAACGGGTGACCCCAAAGTTCATCTGAGGACTTATTGTGACAAGCTCGTAGGGGTCGGAAAAGATGAAAGGATTCAAATGAAGCTCTTCATGAGAAGTCTTACCAAAGATGCCTTGTCCTGGTACATAAGCCAGAATCCTAAGAAGTGGGCCAATTGGGTAAGCATGGCATTCGACTTCATGGACAGGTTTAGATTTAATACGGAGAATGCGCCGAATGTCTTCTATATCAAGAACTTGAAGAAGAAGCCAACTGAGACTTTCCGCGAGTATGCTACTCGGTGGAGGTCGGAAGCATCCATGGTTAGACCAACATTAGACGAGGAACAGATGAACAAGTTCTTTGTCAGGGCACAAGGTCCACAGTATTATGAAAGGCTAATGGTTATTGAGAACCATAAGTTCTCTAATATCATCAAACTCAGAGAAAGGAATGAAGAGGGTATTAAAAGCGGGATGGTGACAAATTTTGAGGCACTACAGGACACGAAAAAAGCATTGAAATTAGGTGGTATATCGAAGAAGAAAGATATAGGAACAATAATGGTTGCCCAAGGACCCAAAACTCCATTTGTATACCATACCCCTTCACTCACATACCAAACACCTCCACCCACATACCAACCATTACCTCCCATATATTCTCAATCTACTGCTGTCTACCATACATATAATTCCCAACCATCCTACTTTCAATCACCCCCCAACTCGTCCAAATTACCAAAACCCTGACAATGGAAAATTTATCTCAATAGGTCAATCCAAACAAGACATATGCATATCATTCCGGCATGAAGGGACACATTATTGAGAGCGTTGCACCTTGAAAAACAAGATCCAAAAACTGATTGATAGTAAGGTCATACAGGCAAAGGAGGCTGCACCCAATGTCCACAATAATCCTCTCTCAGATCATAGGGGTAGAGGGCTCAACATGATAGAAACTGATGAACAGTGGGATCCAGAGGGATCAATCGGGCTTGTTCGAGAAGGTGATGATCCTAAGAAACCTGCAGTCACACTCAATCCCATTGTGATGCAGGTACAACCACCAGTTGAAATCGAGATAGTTGCATCGGTTCCTTTAGAAGTAGAAGTAACAACACTCATTCCATTTGAAGAAGAGGTGGCCACACCTTTCACTGTAACAGTGGCATCCACACCACCCTTCAGTTCCAATGTTGTACCTTGGGATTATGTGGCCGCGGCTAGAAGAAAGGTAAAGTCAAAGATAGAAGAATCTGTCGCTGCAAAAGGAATGACCAGAACAGGACCTGAACATTTAGGAGAAACCAGTAAGCAATCTTCTAACAAATCGCCCGTCATTGAGACTGGTCTAGATGACCTCTGGAGGAAGGTACATGAAATGGAGTACTCTGTCGTTGATCATCTGAACAAGACTCCCACTCAGATATCTATCCTGTCGCTGCTGCAAAATTCTGGGCACACATGAATGCTCTAATGAAGGTGTTGAGTAAAACATATATACTCAACAACATCAATGGTGGAGAAATGGCCAAGATGGTGGGGCTGGTGCTAGAAAGCCAAGAAATCACCTTCCACGAGGACGAGCTGCCACCTGAAGGTTTGAATCACAACAGGGAAATGCACATCATAGTGCAATGTGAAGACAATTTCATTGCCAGAGTTTTGATTGACGGAGGATCCATCCTCAACATTTTCCCATTGAAAATGTTGAATAGGTTGGGCAAAGGCCTACATGAGAGAACAATGAATGTGAAAGTGTTCGACAGGTCTCATAGAGCTACCATTGGAGAAACTAATCTTTGCCTGCAAATGGGTCCTACATGATTTGATGTTGAGTTTCATGTACTGGACATATCCGCCTCTTACAATCTGTTGTTGGGACGACCATGGATACATGCCGCTGGGGCTGTAGCATCAATTTTGCATCAGGCTATGACGTTCAAGTGGAACCACCAAGAAGTGATTATCCATGGAGATGGGAGCAACCACATTTACACTAGTCAGACTATCCCGGTGATTGAAAACAGAAGAAGGTTAGGTGGAGAAATTTACCATCATATTGAACAGGTTAACGCAATCGAGAAAGATAAGTGGTGGAGTAGCAAGATAGAAAGTATTCTAGCATGGAGAGGATATGAGCCCGACAAAGGACTTGGTAAAAATCTTCAGGGCATCTCCAAACCGATACAGCCAAAGCGCCATAGTACCACCTTCGGATTGGGATATCAGTACGTGGCAGGAATACAATGATTGGTCACCACCATGGAATGGTCCATACTATCCACTTGAGCAGCCCGTGCCACAGTTGAGTCAGACCTTCCATCATGCCGATATTATATGGGGATCAAAGGAAGAAGAAGCGTTGGCTTCATTAAGGAATTTGTTCTTAGAAGATGATGACATGGACTGTTGTGTAATTGTCGAGGAGGAGGAGGAGGAAGGCCCTTTTATCCAAGTTGTGGAGCGAGAAGCATTCCTCAAGAACTGGACTATCAGACCATCGAGGGCCTGACGAGTATCAGGGTAGCAAGGTTGAACAACATTTTAAATTTTGCTTTCTAGAAAAAAGACTTCCCTCTTTTGCATTTTGTTTTAAATAATAGTTTCAGTGTTACAAAAAATTATTTAATTTATTGAAAATCACTTTTATTTAACGTTTTAAATTAATTGATGTTTATTATTACCATTTTCTCTCAATCTTTATCCATATAGCATTACTATTTCCTATCTCGATGAACCAGCAACTGCGACATGTAATGAAAAAAAGCAACAAAAGAATAGTGATTCCGAAGAAGAGGATGCAATACCCAAAGAGATCGTCAAAGAAGTAGAGGATTTCTAGAACAAACCTAAGTCCAACTTGGACGAAACTGAGATAGTTAACTTGGGAAATTCTGAAATCGTCAAGGAGACCCGTATCTGCATCCACTTCCACTTGTCACCATCAGAAAAAGAGGAGTACACTCGGTTCTTGAAAGTGTGTGAGGACATATTTGCGTCTTCTTACGATGATATGAACAGATTAAGCACGTCCATTGTGGCCCACAAGTTTCCCACAAATCCAATATGTCCACTCGTAAAGGAGAAACTCAGGAAATTCAAGCCTGATATGAGCCTGAAGGTCAAAGAGGAGGTTACTAAGAAGATCAAAGCCAAGGTTCTCAGAAATGCTATCAATGTCAAGTACATGCAGATATGATAAAAATGCCACCAAACGAGCTTAATGCAACAAGCTCACCTTGGCCCTTTGCCACTTGGGGAATGGATGTCATTGGTCCAATCGATCCCATCGCCTCAAAAGGGCATTGGTTTATTTTAGTAGCTATCGACTACTTCACTTAATGGGTTGAAGCTGCATTTATAAATCTAACCAAGAAGGTCATTGCGGATTTTGTTCGCGACCAAATTTTTTGTCGGTTCGAGGTTCTAGAGTCCATCATCACTTACAATGTCTCCAATCTCAACACCGATCTAATGAAATCCATATGTGAGACTTTCAAAATCAAGCACAAGAATTCCACAGCGTATATACCCCAAATGAGCGGAGCCATGGAAGCTGCCAACAAAAACATCAAGAAAATACTGAGGAAAATGGTAGAAAATCACAAAAAATGGCACGAGAAGCTACCATTCGCCTTACTAGGATACCGTATCACAGTCCGCACATCAACCGAGGCAACTCCTTATCTACTGGTTTATGGTACTTAGGCTGTCATTCCCGCGAAGTGGAAATTCCTTCCTTGAGAATCATACAAGAAGCCGAGCCACGACCAGCTTTATCAGAACAGAATGTCCAGAGCTGTCAACAAAAGAGTCAAACCAAGACAGTTCACACCGGGATAGCTGGTGTTAAAGAAGATCTTTCCGCATCGAGATGAATCCAAAAGGAAATTATCTTCCAAGTGGCAAGGTCCTTACATGGTCCACAGAGTACTGACAGGAGGAGCACTCATACTCGCAGAAATGGACGGAGAAATATGGCCAAAGCCTATCAATTCAAATGCAGTCAAATGATACTATGTATAAACTATTTATGTCTTCTCATATGATGTAAATTAAACTACTCCTGACCTGATTCCCGATTACGAGGGGATATGTAGGAAGCCTTGTGGGTTCAGTCACAATTCAATAAAATTTCTATTTTCCCCATCATTAGAAACTAGAGCAGAATTTTGAGGAGGACCCTCAAAATTCCAAAGCAAGTTCAGCCAATCATAGAGCAACTAGAAATGTTGTCTAGTTAACTGGGGTAGAATTTTGAGGAGGACCCTCAAAATACTATGGCATAAGAAGTCGCGATGTCTCTGATCGTGTCACAGTCACCGGTTCATCTAACCAATTTCTAAACTGTATTTTACTATGTCTTTGAAAACTATGCATGCCTGCTTTTGAAATAAACTCTACTTTAGCAAGTGCTACCCCAATAATTTGAACAGGATCTTCAGACAGAGCGGAACAAATCAAGCAAGAAGACGAAGACACGAACCGACCTTCCCCCTGCAAAACTCATGATTTTTCTTTGAATGAAGGACAAGGAATATGCACATCTTGGAATTACAGCCTTCATAACAACAAAGATATCACACTCATTCCCAGCTAAGAAATATTATGCTATCACCTATTATTTATTCATTTCATGAGGCTAAGCCCTGCCTCCAATCTTGCATGAGGCTAATAATTGCCTCCACCTTACATAAGGCTAAGCTCTGCCTTCTATTTGTATGAGACTAAGCTCTGTCTCAAGATTTGCATGAGGCTAAGCCCTGCCTCTCTATTTGTATGAGGTTAAGCATTGCCTCCATCTTGCATAAGGCTAAGCTCTGCCTTCTATTTGCGTGAGTCTAAGATCTGTCTCAATCTTTACATGAGGCTAAGCCATGCCTCCCTATCTGCATAAGGCTAAGCACTGCCTTCTCTTTGCATGGGACTAAGCTCTGTCTCCAACTTTGCATGAGGCTAAGCTCTTCCTCCTTTTGCATAAGGCTAAGAATTGCCTCCACCTTGCATAAGGCTAAGCTCTGCCTTCTATTTGCATGAGACTAAGCTCTGTCTCAATCATTGCATGAGGCTAAGCCATGCCTCCCTATCTGCATAAGGCTAAACATTTCCTTCACTTGCATAAGGCTAAGCCCTTCCTTCCCTTTGATGGACTAAGCAATGCCCCAAATCCCGCACGAGACTAAGCATTGTCTCCCTTGCATTATTTATTTATTCCCTCGGGATAAGCTCTACCCTCAGCTCCATGCAAGACTAAGTCTTGTCTTGTCGCTCATAGCATCATGTCCTTGCACCTCATGGGCTGAAATATCACCAGCTTGTCCGAAGGCGTCATAGTCTGAAGGCATCATATTCATAGCCCGAAGACACCATGCCATGGCCTGAAGATCTCTCAAAACTTGCATATCATTATTCAAAGGCGTCATGGTTCGAAGGTACTATTTTCATGGATCGAGAACAACATTTCATGTCCTACGAATCCCTTACAGCTCAATTCATGGCCCGAGACATCATGGTCTAAGGACGTCATCCTCAACCGTCCAAAGACAATTCTCATGGTCTGAAGGGAATTTGCATCATGTTTAAATTCAGCAAAGATATATGCTTGCAGCGCATATTTTGATTTGCAGGTAACCTGATAAGCAACCATTACCTCAGCAAGAGAAATCCCTCTCCAGTTCCTTCATACTATTTCAAACCTGACCGCTCACCATAACCATTTCACCTATTCGAAACCTTATATCCATCCTTTCGACGACTTCATTGGTTTACCCTGCCAATCAATCCAGAACTACACACGGCTTGATTCCTTTAAAACCAGGGATATGTAGGTAGCTCGAAAATCGGAGTACGGCCTATATCTCTCAGATCGCTCTATCCGGTCAAAATTGGCCATCATATCTTTACCCGATAACTTTTTCATCCTTCCCGGGTAAAGAGGGGCAGCTGTTGATACCCAATTTTTCCCTATAATATTTCCAAAATGTGTATATACTTTGAAAATAATGCATTAGCATCAATTAATATTTTTCTATAATTTTAAAGGATTTTAAATTAATTTATTCCATCATTTTATTATCTATATAATTATTAATTGCATCACAAATAATTTTATAATAACTTTAGTACTTAATTTTTATCATTTATACTTATATAAAGCCTTAATTATTTTATGCATAATTATATATAAATTTTTAGGTTATAATTGCGATAACTTTACAATAATAACCCATGTGTGCATAATTACTTGATTTTACACAAAAATAACCTTTTATATTTTTATAATATTAAGTAATTGTTTTAAATAAAATTTTATGCATAAATATCATTTTTATAAATTTTTTCATCAAATTAATTGGGTATTTAACATATAGCCTTTTTAATTTTCGGATCTTAGCCCAACTTCCACCCCAACCCAATTAAAATCAACCCATCAACCCATAACCCAAACCAATAATCCAATCTTATAACCGCCCCAACCCGGATAGAATCTTGGTCGTTGATCTCAGAAGATCAACGGTCTAGGATCCATTTCCTTTTTAATTTATACCAAACGACCCTAAACCTAATCATTTTCTAAAACTCCTCCGCCCCTGAATCCCCTTTCCCCTTTATTCTCTCTCAACCTCTTCCCTAACCCTAGCCCGCCGTCAACTTAATCCCTTCGATTCATGGCTTATTTCTTCGATGCTAGGCTTTATCTGGCCTCCTATCTCTACTGGCGTTATGATTTTGTGTTACCTGATGGAATCTCAAAGAGATTCAACACAGACTTGGCTCCAAGCCCTAATTCTCTTGATGAATCCGCCTGTGTTCATTCCTATATTTGTGAGTACTGATATATTCATGTTTATGGCTTCAAATCTCTGGTTCAAACCAGATTTTCCTCAACTCTGTCTTTTTTTTAAAACCCTAGTTGCTTTCTACTTGAGTTCGTTCAGATTTCTATAGATCTGAAAGGATTTTAAGTATATTGGAAGCTTTTCTTTTAAGATCTTCTGTTTTTACCATCATTGTTGGCCGATTTTCATTTTCTCTAAAATCTAGGGTTTCATCTTTATGTTTATGCAAAAAGTTCTAAAATATTTAAGTGTTTAACTTCGAATATCTTTACTTGTTCGGCTGGTTTTCATATCTATGTTTTAGTCCCTAGGGTTTCCAATTATTCCACTGTTTGTTCTGATATTTACCTGTTATTCTTTGGCTTTGTCAATTAAAAGGTATTAATTGATTTTTTGTTTGCCTAATTAGGGTTTGGAATTTTGTCTTCTTTTAAAACTGATATCTCTCTGAAAAGTTTTAGCTATCCTTTCCTTATATGTAATTCGTAATTAGTACTACCTTCCATAATTATATTGCTGACTTGATTTCTGGATTTTGATTGTTTTGACTGACCTCTAATTGATTTACTACTTACCTTATTTAGCCTCAATCCTGTCTACTGATTTACCCCATAAACGACTCTCCTTATTTAAGTTTTACTTGCTGTTAATTTATTCTCGTTAAGCCCTAATTAATTGATTAATGGATATTGCATGCCTTATTTGTGTGCAATTGATTTCCCTTGCCTTATTTGGTTTACTCTACTATATGCTATATAAACCCCCATTCTGATTTCTTTCAAACATATGAACACACATAGAAAAATATAGAAACACACACACAACTTTACTTTTACACTCTCAATTGTAGTCTTTCTACTTCTATTTTGCTTCTCTGTATAGCCGGCTGAAAGCCAAGGCTAGGCCCTTGGATTCTACTTGCTTTCATCTTCCTGTTACTACTTCTTAACTGGTATGATCCTATTTGTGTTATCATACTCTATTCAATATGTTATGTGGTTGAACCTGTGTCCTTGCTGTTTATTGCTCTTGATCAGCATGACTTAATTTCTGTTAACTTGTCATGTCCTATATGTTAGTATGGTTAATACACTTTAGCATATTCCTGTTTGATCCATGACACTTGTTTACTTCTCAACTAGCATGCCTCGAATCCTGTCCTGTTTTATGTGTTGATAATTTACCTTATCATGTTCCTGAATAATTCATGATTTTTGTATACTTCTTTCAAGGATAATGATGCTCTAAATTCTTGTTATTTTCTCTGTGTGGCTGTCTGATTAGCCATTTAACTTCAGCATGTTTCTATTTGATCCATGATACTTGTCTATCTGTTTTTGAAACTAGCATGCTTTAGCTTCTATCACCCTATTCTGCACTATGTGTTCATCTGGTTGTTTACTCTAAATTTCAACATGTCCTTGCTTGGTGCATGATTCCACCTAGTAATAGTTTATGAACTAAGTCAATTCCAGCAATGTGAAACCTTGTTTGACTTAATTGTGACCCTGCTCTGCCTGTAATTCAGTGTTCTTACTCTTTATGTGACTATTGACATGCAATTTGATTCTGTTTTATTTGTGATCTTATAACTTGTTTCTATGCACTTCTAAATAAAATTGTTTTCCTTCAATTATATCCTACTCTTATACACTATTTTCAACTCCCACTCTTAGATATCTAGGGTCCTGCCCCCCAGTGTGAGAACTGCCTAGGAGTCCATAAGACTCCTCCGAACTCTGACACATTGGGGCTGGCCTTCCAAACTTGTTTACAAAAACTATTTCTTTGAAAGGGTTCTGGTGTGAGCATTGCCCGGGGTCCCTGAGGCCCTTGGGAAATTTGACACACCAGAAGCCCATTTGATGTATTATGGACTGCAGGTGTACTCCAGGTTGACTTTGGGCCTGCCAAAGCTCCCTATGATATAGTGATTTCCATGATTTAATTCATTTGTATTGGACTGTAATAATAATCTTTGTAAAACAGATATGGTGCTATTAGTAAAAGCTGGGAGGGATTTTTATATATATATTTTTAATTGGGTTCGAGTAGAAATCATGCCTATAGGATTTGTTGTGATTTTTTATATGCATTAGAGACCATGTCTATAGGACTTATCTCATTATTTGTAGTCCTGAATTTCACACTTGTATCCTAGAAATCCTGTTACAGGACGTTTATCAATTCTGCATCAAAATCCATGTTTATGCATATTCTCAAGTCTTAATTTGCATTAGAAACCATGCATATAGGATCTTCTTTGGGAATTATCAAACTTGTCTAACATTATATTAACATCTCCGCTCACATAGGTATCATGCCCATAGGAAATAAGTGTAAAAACAGTTTCAGCACTTAGACATCATGCCTATAGGAAACACATATCAAAAATCAGTCTTGACACTTAGACATCATGCCTATAGGAAGTAAGTGTAAAAAATCAGTTTCGTGTTTAGATATCATGTCTATAGGAAATAATGCTTGTAATCAGTTTCAGCATATAGAAAGCATGTCAATAGGATCTAAAAATATGAAATCTGTCTGTTAAAATCAATCATTGGTTTACAGTTTAGATACCATGTCCATAGGATTCTGCCCGGTTATCACTTAGGCAAGCCTGTAGGATAATTAAAATCTTGGGTTTAAAATTATGATTTTCTTTCTGCTTAAAACGTGCCCAGATTCATTAAGTGATAAAAAAAAATCAGTAGGCAAAATGATGGATACTCACAGCCTCGCTTTAATAAAACTGCTATACATTCTGTTTGTGCTCATTAGATATCCTGCCTATAGGATCCCCCCTAAATCGTTTAAAACTGCTTGTTTGAATAAGCATGCAACTGTTTGTTTATTTGTGGAGGTAAACATGAGCCCCCTTAACTGCTCCTTATGTGACAGTCTTACTTGATTTTTTTTTGTCGCTTAGATTTTCCCCTTTTAAGCAACATAGGTGAGTCTAGAACCACCTTAAGTAGAGGTCCTAAACACCTCCAGGGCCATAGGTAAGGGACGAGTAGTGCACGTATATGATACGTACCAGATGCTATTAGAACGCTTAGATAATAATTGAAAAAGGGAGGGTAACTGGGTAGTAAAGGAGATGATGACCTGTGCGCTAATGCTACGCGTAACACGTCTAGTTGAGGAAGGTTACCGAGTATTGCATAGTAACGATCCTATGGTCTAATAAACCTGGGACCCCTTTAATTTCTGTTTTAAAGTTATCTCTATTTGTTAAAATTGTTTTATTTTCCTTTAAAGACTAACTCGCTTAAATTGAGTTTGGTGATCCACCATTGTGGACCTCAAGGGGTGCCTAACACCTTCCCTTCAAGGTAATTTCGAGCCCTTACCCAATCTCTGGTGATGTAAACCGGTTTATGAGTTATTTTCTTTAGGTGCCCTAACGCACCTTAATCCGTTAGGTGCTTCTCTTCAAATCCCATACCCCATCCCAAAAGGAAGAGAGTTGTCCCAAAATGTCGAAACCCGGACTCCGCGAGTAAAAAGGAGGCACGACAGTGCCTTGACGCGAACTCCTGCAAGCTCTTCCTTGGAAACCTTCCCGACAGCCCTCAAAGACTTGTACACATAAAGTTGGGCATCAGCGTGAACCCACATATCGTATAACTCCCTTGATACACTTGGATGGACAGAAGCTTGAGAAGTAGACGGGTTAGCTAGCTGTTCCTTTTCGGCCTTCAAGATGACGACCTTCTCTTCAGCCCAGATAACTCCCTTTCCAAATTCCCAACCTGGTCCTCTAACCTCGCAACCTTAAGTGCTGACGTCTCCACCTCAATGGCCTGCTCTGACCTACAAACGCGCAGGGAACCCACCAAATCTGTTGTCTCCGCCACTGCAGCTATCCTAGTCCTATCAGCTAGATTCAGATTTGTGACCCTAGTGCTTAATTTCGCCCTCAAGTCAGCGGCCCTAGCCTCGCTTTGTTCAAGCTCAACCTTCATGGATTCCACTTGCGCCTGGAGATCTGCATTGGCCATTAACCCTTTACTCCATTCAAGTTCATCTTCCTTAGACCTCAACGTCTCCTCCAACATACTACATCAGCCAATGGCTCTTATGATCTCCTCGTCTTTCTCCTTTAGTTCTTCGTCCTTCCTCTCGATCTTATCACACAACACTTGGAATTGGCCATCCTTGCCAACGCTCTTGACCATCATCCGATACTTGGTACGGTACTCTCTATACTTAGTCTCCATCCTCCTATAGAGAGTAACCCTCTCCTCCTCTCGTTGGTCGCGCTCGATCTCCAAGGTGAGAGTCTGACATGCAAAAGAAGGCAAGTCAACCAAAATAAAGCGACACTCATAAAACATATAAAATCTCGGGAGAAAAGAAGTAAAAGCTCATCCGTAAATCCATGCCCGATATGCCTAAGTACAAGTCTGTATCATTCAGTGTCTGCAACGTCCTGTTTTCAGCCTCCCTACATAATGGAGAAAAAGACGGCGTCGCCTTCTCTGAGTCGACGTGGATGTTGTAATTCACGGGAATAACTATGTGCTGATTTGGACCTTCCGTCTTTATATCTATACGAGTATCCCTCTCTATGAAAGTTCATACCTCCTCAGGTTCGATGTCCGATCCGAAATCGATGTCCCCTGCACGGACATCACTACCTCTCACGACTGCCGATGAGGAGCCACCTTCAACGGTCTGCATAAGCCCTTCGCCACTACGAACCCCCTCAACCCTAGAAGGCCTCTTCTCCATAGCAGTACTCATCGTAAGAGCCGCATACACGACCGACGAAGACCTCAATCTCACCTCTAAAGCCATGACTCTCTACGGCTCCTCATCAATAACGACCTTTCCAATCTCCACTCTCTGTCTTTTCCTCGGCGATGTTTCCTCTCCATGAAGTGACTCGTCAACAAGATAGAAGATTGGCTAAGAAGAGATCTCATCTAGGTCGGCAATGGCTTGAGAGCGGATCCCTCACTTATGGAGCTTGAGCCCGACCTCATATAGACTGAACTAGAGCGAACTCCATCACGTCCGAGGACACCGCTTGGCTAAACGCAAGCACTGGAGTCTTCGTCTTTTTGGAAACCCGCCGACCTAGTGCCAAAGGAAGGTCACGTCAAAGGACGCTAGAGAAAAAAGATAAGTCGAAAAGTAGAACACTTATGGGATGAAGTCTTAGGCCCGAAGCTCTTGTGGAAGGACGCCCAATCTCGGATCCCCATGGTGCAGGGTAACACGCGAGTCACCCAATCTTTAATATCCAAGACGAGGGAAGGAGAACGCCTCACAGTTGAAAATAAAGAAACTATGAGTATGCCAAAGAGCGAATGGAAAAGAGGAAGTAAAGAGAATAATAAATGGTACGACGAGATACTTACGATTGTAGTTCCACCGCTCAAGGAACCCAGTTGGGTCCGCCACTAAATGATCAGTTCGGACGAAGAAGTATTTGTGCCAGAACAACCGATTTGCTTTATCATCCATCCCGGCCACCAACCCCTTGGTTCCACGATGCCCTAGGTGTATCAGAATGCCTCTATAAAAACTAGGCGAGAACAGGTGCAGCAGGTGGTAGATGTCGACCTCACAGTCGACCAACTCCGCATACTTTGCCAGCATTAGGAAAACCTTATATAAATAAGGGGAGAGCTGTGCCGGGAAGACTCCGCAAAAGTGGCAGAACTCCTCCGCTAATCGGGGGAGAGGAAGAGAATAACATATTAGAAATGGATATACATAAAAGGGGCAAAATCCTAGCCGATGAACCTATACTATATCACCTCCCGCCAGATCAATTTTGACGTGAGGAGGAATGTGATATTTAGATCGCAGGTCGGCTATTTCATCTAGCCCCGTCTCAAAAAGCTCAGGAGCAGGAGCGAGATCAGGTTCTTTGGGGAATTCGTTCCTGACCAAAGGATATTTAGGAACCACTTCCTCTACGGTGGGGAAGCTGTCTTCTTCCTCAACCATGGATTCCTCACCGCCAGGAGGAATGGCCACCGATAAAGGAGTGGCATCGGAAACTCCATCGGGAATATGAGGAGAAATTGACATACCGACACAGTAAAAAGTGTACAACTTAGTAAGAGAAAGAAAGTATTAACTGGGAAAGAAACCAAAAACTGAAAGTGAAGAAACTGCAAGAAATGGAGAAGAAGATCAAAGAAGGAACATATTCTTACAAAGAGGGAAGTGGTGAAAGTTTCAAATGAGAAATCCCTCCCCTCTATTTATAGTGTTGGGTGGCATTAGAATCGAGACAAAGAGACGTCAATGGAACCAAAATCGAGGCGAAAAAAGCACAGACTCTGCATTAGGAAGACGCGTAATGACTATGCGTATGGCTATGACATCATCTTACGTCACCTATACCAATCGCAGCCCCACTGACAACTGCCAGTTCGACCTCGGCCGACTCAATCCAGACATCAAGACCAAATTTCATTTGAATTGGTTACGTGTAGAGTCCACTCATCGAGGACGTTCAAGACCACGACCTCAACAAGCAGAGGGACTAACTGTATTGGTCAAAATTTGGATTGCATCTAATGGCTGTAATGGGCATGGTCAAAGCTCAAACCGCCTATGGATTAATGACAAGGATTCGGCTTAAGGAGTGTTAATGCCGAGGTCGAGTAAAGAACATGTGAAAATAACGGTAGTATTAGTTTAGGGTAGAGCGGAGGAATATTCCATTGAATATTCTTTCGGTTGTACTTTTTAGGGTTTCTTAAAAAATATCCCCTATAAATAGGAAGAGATAAGGAACAAAAGAGGATCTTCACTTTCTGATAAGAGCACACTTGTAAAGGTTGACTAGAAAGAATATATACAATGCTTATCTTGTCCACTGATTCGATTGTTCTAGATATACCTTTTAGTTCACAAGATCCAAGGGTGTCATGTTCATCTCCATTTTATATTGTCCCACGTTGTTTTCAGGAAGAAGAGTCATCCAAGTCACCTAATATTTGGGTGACAAATTTCTTCTTATTATAGTTATTGCCATTATCTTCATTCAATCCACTCCCTTTTCACTACATTCATTTACAATCATTGGGCACGGTTAATCAACATATAATATTTTCAAACGTGGTCCTACATTACCTATGCATTAAATCTTCAGATCTAGTGGTTATTATCTTTAATTAGGATTCACCCTCCATCTTGCTATTAATTCGTTTTAAAAAAAAGGTTAACATTTTTTTGGTAAAACACCTTTAGCATAAGAAATTAGTGATTTTCTGGCAAGAATCTTCAATCCCTTCTTGCTCATATGACCCATTCTTTTGTGCCACAAATCTGCAGAAATCTCACGTTATTCCACGTTCAATTCACCTCGGCTTATTTCTGCATTTGTCATGTACAACAAGCCACGAGAAACTCCCTTTGCAATTACCGATGATCCCTTGGTGAGTCTCCACTTTTGATTTGCAAAATAGTTCTCGTATCCATCTCGATCTAAAGCAATTCCCGAGATCAAGTTCATCCGTGAATCAGGTACATGTCACATGTCTTTTAGAACCAATGTGCATCCGACATTTGTCTTGATACAAATGTCACCAATCCCTGCAATTTTTGAGTAACTTGTGTGACCCATTCTCACAGTGCCGAAATCACATGCTACATATCTGAAAAAAAGATCTCTTACCAGTGTGGCATAGTAAGATGTTGTTGTGTCAACCACCCATTCCGATTCTGGACCTTCCAAATGCATGCATTCCTCTTCGTCATTTATGAAGAGAACAATATTATCATTGTTTTGCACCACGGCAGTTGTGTTGTCGTCATACTTCTGGCCACTGATTTCACCTTTGCCCTTCCTTAGATTTGCGTAATCTCTTTTGTAGTGAGTTGGTTGATCGCAATTATAGCAATTTCTGGATTTTGATTTGGATCGGTTCTTGGACTTCCCACGACCTCCGAATCTACCATAGTTGCTCGAACTCCTTTGATAATTCCTGCCTCTACCTTCTGTGATGAGAGCATGTCCTTGATTTTCAGGCTTCTTTCTCATCTTCACATTGAGTAGAGGAGCCGATGTGACGTCTTTCAACTCAATGGTAGTCTTACCATGCAGGATGGTTGTTGCCAAATTATCGTACGAATATGGCAACGAGTTCAACATCAAGATGGCTTTATTTTCTTCCTCGATTTTCACTCCGAGGTTGGCCAGCTGTGTGATTAGTCTGTTAAACACCTTTAAATGTGACACAAAATTCGTACCTTAGCCCATGTGTTCTGCAATCCCTTCTCGCTCATATGAACCATTCTTTTTTGCCACAAATCTTCAGAAATCTCACCTCTTGCCTCATTCAATTCACCTCGGCATAATTCTACATTTGTCATGTACAACGTGCCATGAGCAACTCTCTTTGCAATAGCTGATGATTCCTTGGCGAGTCTCCACTTTTGATTTGCAAAATAATTCTCGTAGCCATCTCGGTGTAAAGAAATTCCCGAGATCAAGTTCATCCACAAATCAGGTACATGCCACACATCTTTTAGAACCAATGTGCATCCCACATTTATCTTGATATAAATGTCACCAATCCCTGCAATCTTTAAGTAACTTGTGTTACCCATTCTGATAGTGCTGAAATCACCTGCTATATATCTACAAAAAAGATCTCTTACAGGGCATGGTAAGATGATGCTGTGTCAACCACCCATTCCGACTCTGGACCTGCCAAATGCATGCATTCCTCTTTGTTATTTATAAAGAGAACAATTTTACTATTGTTTTGCACCACGACGGTTGTGTTGTCGTCATTCTTCTGGCCATTGATTTCACCTTTGCCATTCCTTAGATTTGGGCAATCTCTTTTGAAGTGACCTGGTTGATTGCAATTGTAGCAATTTCTGGATTTCAATTTGGATCAGTTCTTGGACTTCCCACGACCTCCGGATCTACCATAGTTGCTCGAACTTCTTTTTGAATTCCAGCCTCTACCTTCTGTGACGAGAGCCTGTCCTTGATTTTCAGGCTTCTTTCTCATCTTCTCATTGAGTAGAAGAGTCGATGTGACGTCTTTCAACTCAATGGTAGTCTTACCGTGCAGGATGGATATTGCCAAATTATCGTACTAAGATGGAAACGAATTCAACAACAAGATGGCTTTATCTTCTTCCTCGATTTTCACTCTGAGGTTGGCTAGCTTTGTGATTAGTCCGTTAAACATATTTAAATGTGACAAAAAATTCCTACTTCACCCATGTGTTCTGCAATCCCTTCTTGCTCATATGACCTATTCTTTTGTGCCACAAATCTTTAGAAATCTCACCTTGTGCCGCGTTCAATTCACCTCGACATATTTCTACATTTGTCGTGTAAAACGTGCCACGAGCAACTCCCTTTTCAATCACCGATGATCCCTTGGCGAGTCTCCACTTTTGATTTGCAAAATAGTTCTCGTATCCTTCTCGGTCTAAAGCAATTCCCGAGATCAAGTTCATCCACAAATCAGGTACATGCCGCACGTATTTTAGAACCAATGTGCATTCGACATTTATCTTGATACAAATGTCACAAATCCCTGCAATCTTTGAGTAACTTGTGTTACCCATTCTGATAGTGCCGAAATCACCTGCTATGTATCTGCAAAAAAAATCTCTTACCGGTGTGGCATGGTAAGATGCTGCTGTGTCAACCACCCATTCTGACTATGGACCTGGCAAATGCATGCATTCCTCTTCGTTGTTTATGAAGAGAACAATTTTATCATTTTTTTGCACCACGACGTTTGTGTTTTCATCATTCTTCTTGCCACTGATTTCACCTTTGCCCTTCCTTAGATTTGGGAAATCTCTTTTGAAGTGACCTGGTTGATCGCAATTATAGCAATTTCGGAATTTTAATTTGGATCGGTTCTTGGACTTCCCATGACCTCCGGATCTACCATAGTTGCTCGAACTCCTTTGATAATTCTTGCCTCTACCTTCTGTGATGAGTGCCTGTCCTTGATTTTCAGGCTTCTTTCTCATCTTCTCATTGAGTAGAAGAGGCGATGTGACGTCTTTCAACTCGATAGTAGTCTTACCGTGCAGGATGGTTGTTTCCAAATTATCGTACGAAGATGGCAACGAGTTCAACAATAAGATGGCTTTATCTCCTTCCTCGATTTTCACTCCGAGGTTGGCCAGCTGTGTGATTAGTCCGTTAAACACATTTAAATATGACAAAAAAATCGTATCTTCAGCCATGTGTAGGGCGTATAACTGCTTCTTCAGGTACAATTTATTTGTCAGCGTTTTGGACATGTATAGGCTTTCCAACCTTGTCCAAATACCACATGTGGTGTCTTCATCAATGATGTTATTTACCATATCATCTGATAAGTGCAATGCAACCTGATTGCACTAGTAGCCTTTTCATCCAAGTCAGCCCAATCCTCAGCTTTCATGGTATTAGGCTTTTTGGCATCAACATCTAGTACCTTGTGTAATCCTTGTTGAATGAGCAGATCCCTCATCCTTCTTTGCCATGTTGAGAAACTGCTATCTCCGTTGAATTTTGTTACCTCGTACTTTACTTTGGATATTTTTTTCTTTTCGAGTATAGTACTATCGACCGTGAATAATATTTCTACGTATGAGCAGAACCTATGCTCTGATACTAGTTGTTGAGAATAAACCTCCCACAAAAATAATATTCATGGTAATAACAGCAGAACAATAATGAAGTACCGAGATACGGTAATCAACAAGAATAAAAAGAACAACAAGGACACAAAAATTTTTAACATGGAAAACCCTTCTGAATATGGAAAAAAATCACGAGCTCGAGAGGAGCAAAGTAATCCACTATAATGAGAAATTTTTCACTCAGTAGTCCGAGTAAAATACTCTAAGAACCACTATACACTCAAAAGGAATAACCCTTTTTTAAGATTCCCACCTCACTACAATATCGTTCACACATTTTTTTTTCCTCACAGACTACACTACCTATGAATACCTCACACTGCTCTCTAACTCTCAGATATATCTTGCTATAAGATTAGTGTGTTAAATGAGAAACTGAAGCCTTCCTTTTATAGGAGGAGTAACCGTCCACTCCGACCAATCAAAATTGATTGATTTGCAAATTATTGTTTCCAACTTGCTGATTTACTTTTGTTCCAAATCTAGATTTGCTATCAGATTTGGTGTTTCCATCATTTATGGGATGTACCCCCACAATAATATCAACTATTAAAGATTTTCTTAGTTTCCAACTGAAAAATTCTTTGAAGACTCTATTTATGTCAAGTCATGGGTTATGATAAAAAGATTGACTACTTGTATTTCATCGTAACCAAATAATCAGAAACGATAAACAGTATATTGGAAATTATGGTTCAATTTTTTGGAAGTGCTTGTCATATCATCTTCACCCGTTTCAGTGAAGTTCTGCATTGACAAGTAGGAAATAATGATAAATAGAGCAAAATCATGTTTGACTCGTATTCTCTAATTGGTGATTCATATGTTTTTGTTTTATGTGGTTTTTTTTTCTTCCTTCCCCGATTGCCAACTATTAGGATGGCAATTGATTGAATCCCTTAAAATGACTAAACCTACAATATGTGAGGTTTGTCTAGCTATCAGACAATTTAATTAGCCTTATACTTGGACAATTTAACTAACCTACAATGTGTAAGGTACTCATAATTATCTCTGAGAAGATTTAATAAGCCTTAAATGTGGCATGGTGTTAGGCATAATAGACAAGATTACAAGGACTGGATAAAATAAATTATAACATATATTTTTTCATCTACTGAAGATTATTTTTCTTTAGGAATATTAAAGTTTTAGGGATTGTGTGGTTTGAAGGAAATGAATATTCTAGTCTGGGTTTAAAATTTTGTATTAGTTATACAACTTTTGATTTATGTTGATAAGCTCTATTTAGCACTTGGTTTCTAGTATTAAACTTTTCATATCTAGGTATTGAACATCTAAGTAATACTCATAAGCATAGTTATTTGTGAATCATTCTTCTTTCCAATCCTTAGGTTTTTATATTGTAATCAAAACTACATGTGTTTGAATTACTTTGTTAACACGATTGAAAATGTTTGGACAATAGCTTGACACTAAATTTCTTATGTTATTTGCACTTTTTTTATGCTTATTATTTCTTCTCGAATACTCTGTAGCAACTCCACTAATTAGTCACACACAAATCACTTGACCAGAATTCTCGTTTGCGAGTTAATATTTGAGTTTTTTCGGAGTGTAAAATTCTATTTCCTTAGTTCTGTTTTTGGCTTGTTCTGATTTGCAATCACTTGATAGAAGTATTAAATTTCTAATAAAAAATTTCGTAGAGGTATATCTGTTTGTATGAGCTTTTCTCCTTTATGTGCTCGACTATTAATCAATTTTTCTTGATATCAGAAGATAAGTTTGATTTTGAACACGCATCATGAGATAATTCTTTTTACTTATACAATTAAAGGTATACAATTAAAACTAAGAAATTATACTATTTCCATGAGCAGATCTTTCAATTGTTCTACAATTTGATCATTTTATATTTGAATGATGTTATTTCAAAAAGATATCCAAAGTTATATACTTCCAGTAATATGATCTTCTCCTATCAGCTTTTAGTATGTGAAATAGAAGCTGAGTAGAGAATCACAACATATATGTCCAATTATCTTTGCAGCTTTGCTAAATTATTAAATTAACAATCTCAGGTCAGCCTTTATCATTGTGTTTTTATCGATATTCTTTTTAATTGCAGATTTATTTATGCGCTACTGAAAGTTGGCTGTGAAGTTGCAAAGAAAGAGTTGATCAGCTCTGGACAAAATATATTTTTAATAATTTCTACCACGTGATTTAGTGCTTGACAAAGTGAGTATTACTTCAGCTAATTTTATCCTTCCACATACAGGGGAAGATCTACATGTTTCGGGTGCTCGAGCACCCATTAACCTCGATGCGAATCGTATATGCTTATATAGAAACTTGTTATAAAATCCATACACGAATTCAGTAGCACTCATTAAACAAAATGGTAGTTGGGTGCTTTGGTTCGAAGCCCTATTTGAACACCTCATGCTAGGGCAAGCACGCAGGTTGGATTCTACACAAAATTAGAGATCTCACGTCCTCTTCTTTCTACCATTACAAAGTTCTTTTTTCTTTTTCTTTTTTGTGTATTTTCTTTATAGACTTTCCTACTACTTTGCTGACTTTGACTTATTTTTACTTGGTTTTAACTTACAGCTTCTTATTTTTCTTACCCGTTCTTACTGATTTTTTATTCATCCTCTCCAAAACAAATTTTCGTCTTCTTCGTTTGTTCTTTTTTTAATACTTTTTGGTTCACTTTTTTCGTTAGTTTTATCTTCTTCGTTTTATGTTTTCGTGTCAGCAACTTGAAGGTCAGAACCCACGACTATAAAATCCTGAATCCGCTACTGTCTATATATGACACCTACATGTGAAATTTATGTTTAAGTTAGAGAATTCCTGCTATTTTGGATGGTTATTTAGAAGGTGGGGGGTCACAATTCACTTGTGTAGATTTGTAGAGAACTGAGTTGAAGTTGGTCATGTCTGAAAATTATCTACATTTATTAGGTGGAAGAAGAAAAAAGATTTACTAGGAGGAAGAAGTTCCGTAGCATGATTAGGCTGTCATCTAGTGGTATTATCAAGAGTTTTCTATTTTTGTTACTTGTAATCCTTATTAATATAAACAAGTGTGTGTTAGCATTACGATTGTTCAAACACTCAATTTTACACTTGAGTTTCCACATGTCCTATTCGTCCTCTTAAGAAACCATTGTACTCATTTAGAAGACTTTTTTCTAGGTTGATAAAGAATTCCATCTAAATACTCCAGTAGTAATAATTTTGATTTTTGTAGTCATATCAGGCTTTCACTTGCCAAGTTTCATCAATGAAGTTTTTAATGATTAGGGGATTTAACCACATAGATTCAATCCTATATATATATATATATATATATATATATATATATGTCACACCTCCTTTTTGCCGGACAACCTTATTACGAGGTTGAGTTAGAAGAGTTTTTTCAATTGAAGCGACGTTTTGAAAAGGGATTATATATTATTTAGAGTCGCCACTTGGAATTAAATTTTGGTGTTCCGAGTCACCTTTTATTAAATCCCGTATTAAAAGGAATGTTTGACTCATAATTCATGGTCTATGAAAACAGAAGACTGAGTAAGAAATTCTGTTGACCGAGGGGAAGGTGTAAGGCACCCCTCGAGTCCCGTGGTTCTAGCACGATCATTTTATTGACTAATGTAAGGCTTAAATCAATTTTTAACTATTCTTGTATTTCATTGATTATGACTTATTTACTACCGCTTAATTATATTTTATTAATTACGTTCACCAAGATGCAATACGCATACAAGATATTCTTTTTGAAGTTGGATGTTAAACCAAGGTATGGGAATGGACACATGGTTAAAACACAATTATTTTACATTGAAAGGTATCAAGACGCGGGAAGCGCACATAATCCATTTATTATTTAAGCATATCAATCCAAAGTTCGGGTATGAACACATGGGTTAATATTTAAAGCGTATCTAAAGCATCCTACAATGTTCATAATTTGTTCAACTCCTTTAAGATTGTCGTAAGTTCATAAATATATGAAGAAATGATGTGGAGAATGAAGTAAATTAGTTAATGTACCAACTTTCTACATCCCAACTTCTTAAGGCCCAAAATTTATCATGTTTCAAAGCTCAAATACGTCTGTTCCTATGTGACCCAGTTGAATTTCTTTATTTTTGGTTTTAAACACCTCTAAAACTAATTAAGTTTCAAATAAGAACAGATGCTCCCTAACAAAACTAAAACAAATCAAGTAAATTTGATTTAAACTAAATTTCAAATACAGAATCAAACTAAAACACATGATCCCTACACATCAATACACAAAACACAGTAGCATTATCATTTGATTCAAAACTCAAAAAATTTAACACAAATCAGTAAGTGACAGTAGAGCTTCGCAATATCAACAGAAGAAACAGACCTAAATAATGGCGACGAAATTCCTGAACAAGATAGCTAGTTAGAGAACATCGATCGAAATTTCTAACGGAGACCATTCACCGGATGTCGAAAAACTAGAAGCCGACTTAGAAAACTTACTAAATGACGGTGACTTTACACGGCTGAAACAGAGCTTCGTTCATCAGTAAAAATGGAGGTGACGGCGATTGTTTTGGTTGTTCTTCAATGAGAACGATGTCGACTGTCTCTCTTGGAGTTGGGAATGACAGATTTTGTTTCTTTTTTGTTCTCACCCGTCAGTCCTTTTTTTCTTTGTTCTGACTTCTTTTTTTTCTTTTCTTTTTTCCTATCTTTCTCTGTTCCGTCCATTCTTTCTTGTTGCTTTCTATTTTTTTTCTTGTTTCGTTCTCCCTCCTCATCATATATAGAGATGTGTGTGTGTATAATGTTCTGAGGAAGTTGTAATATAAGTGGGGTAAATGGGGATATGGATTGTGGGGTGTGTGCTGTGAGTGGGGGAAGAGTAAGGGGTTAAAGCTAGGAAAGTGGGAATAGTGGGATTAGCAAAGTATAAAAAAAAAAAAAATATATATATATATATATATATATATATATATATATAT
>ML436613.1:0-26364 GCA_005239525.1 Nicotiana knightiana | reverse complement strand
GTAATATACTCAGGGATCACCTCTCCACGATCTCGATCTTCTACCATCTCATTCAACTCCGAGACTTTACTTGCATACCAAATTTTCATAATTTCTTCTTCGTCATGAGGTTGATCTTTACCAAAATCATAACATAACTTACTCATATCTCGTACTGGCGGCACCTCTTGTAGTCGTGCAAACTGGCGCATCACTCGAAGTGGAGCATAAGGCTGAACACCATCCAATCCTATAAGTACCAAATAAGAATGATATGCAGACTCACAAATGACCTCTTTAGAGGAAAACCAATCGTAGTTCCAAGTGATTCGTTTGGCTGACAAAGTAAGAAGCAGCTTTTTCCAGGCATCAATCCCTTCTGGTAAGTCACATTTGTCAATATTTTTCTGGTGATCATAAGTGCGATTGGTCCAGAGCTCACTAAAATTAGTGATAGTAGGATGGCGATAAAAATGCTCCAAAAACCATATTTGTAACAAAATGTTANATAATCATTCCCTTTTGAGGTCAGAGCCTTAACCACACCTGCCAAGCGGATGTCAATGCGTCCTGCCCTTTCCGAAAAAACTACACGCCCCAAAAAAGAAACCATAAATGCAAACCTCCTATGTATCTTCCATGTTTCCTTGTCTTCCTTAGATTTTAATATTCCCACATGCCTTTCGAAATTGCATTCTAGGCCGTACAAATGAAACATAAGTCCCAAGTTAACCCACTTACCTCCTAAACCTTCATACTCTCCGTAGTTTATGTTCAGGAGCTTCAGAAATTTACCCTCATTCATATTTTTTGGTACGATGGGCCTTTTCCGGCGAAGATTGCGGCCTCACCCCTAGTAATGGGAGATTTCCTCCAAGGTCGGAGTCATTTCGCAGTCAGTAAAATGAAACACATTGTTTTCAGGATCCCAGTGTGGAATCAAAGCTTCGATCACATCCCTCCTAGGCTTGATCGTCATCATGTGAACCAAATGTCCCAAGTACTTCTTTATCTGGTTTCGCTCATATTCCTTAAAATCTCTCCACCAATCCCACAACAATTGTGGTATCTGATCAATAATAAGAAAATCCGGTATTCCTTCTGACCTGGGTCTCTTTTCAGATTTACCTCTTTCTCCACTCATGATGTACCTATTTATCCAGACACGGGGTTAAATTTTAATCAAATATATTATCGACA
The DNA here is from genome assembly GCA_005239525.1 of Nicotiana knightiana. NCBI lineage: Eukaryota > Viridiplantae > Streptophyta > Magnoliopsida > Solanales > Solanaceae > Nicotiana > Nicotiana knightiana. The sequence continues at coordinate 25,185 of ML436613.1, read as the reverse complement.
CAAAAAATCCGATTTCTCGGGTTTTGACTCTATAAAAATAAAACAAAACCAAATTATGGGACTAAAAAAGAATTTGGTTAAATTAGTAAATAATTAAAAGAAGACTCAAAATGACTATTATTTGGTAAAAGTGAACATAAAAACTGGTGTCTTTTGTTAAAACGATCATTTTGCATTTTCGAGTAAGGTTTTAAGGTTATTTCGACAAAAGGACCGAACATATGGGCAAAACTGGTCGAAAGATAAAAAATGACAAACTGGCTATATTATTATTATTTTTGTTTCGTTTGACAGCAAAAAAAATAGTCCATATACAACTTTTTTATTTATTTATTTTTATTTTTATTTTTTTAAAAAAAGGGGTTGAACCTGATGAAGGTTGCCTACGTATCTCATTTCCGGTGAGAATCAAACCCGCGTAGTTCGATTCAAATAAATTTTTTAAAAAAATATTTTGAAAATTGTGCTTTTACATACTAAAACCCTTAAAAAATTTATTTTAAAAAAATATTTTATGAAAACTTGGAGGAAATTTTCTCTTTCTCTCTCATCTGTTTAATCGATCTATCCTAAAGCTGGTAAACATTTGAATAAAGCCTACCAAATAATGTTACATGTAGCACAGAAAAATGAACACGTTGGTCTGAAAAATTTGGTACCTGTCCTAGACGGACCCGGCCCCTGTGCCGAGTCCCGCTAAGTCCAATGCACATGATGCAAATAAATAGCAGCTTACTAGGGATATTCATTGCTTGTGACTTGTTCTTCTAAGTTTTCAAATCCTAAAGGAGATGGTATCTAGACCTGGCTTACCCGGGAAAACAACCCGAGCCGAGGAGCGTTAAGCGTCACCAGTAGTAGAACAGCACTGGCTAGCTAACGGCTCTCCCGCCTAAACATGTGTGACTAAATCTTTCACCAAAAACTGGTAGGCTAACTGGATTTATCTCAAGACAGAAATTTTGTGATGCTGGCAGGCAAACACAACATAACTACTTATCAGAGGACTCAGAGAGGTGCGAGAGAGGATACAGTTTATATCACAGTTAAAAAAAAACAGTAAAGCGGTAAATAAGCGACAAATATAACATTAGGCTCGCAAACACAATAATATCTAAAACATGATAAAAGCCAAACAATAATCAATGTACAAAGTTTGAATTCTTATTAATAGTCCCCAACAGAGTCGCCAGAGCTGTCACACATCTTTTTGCCAGACAACCTTATTACAAGGTTGAGTTAGAAGAGTTTTTCCAATTGAAGCGACGTTTTGAAAATAGATTATTTATCATTTAGAGTTGACACTTGGAATTTAATTTTGGTGTTCCAAGTCACCTTTTATTAAATCTCGTATCAAAAGGAATATTTGACTCATAATTCATGGTCTACGAAAACAGAAGACTGAGTAAGAAATTCTGTTGACCGAGGGGAAGGTGTAAGGCACCCCTCGAGTCCCGTGGTTTTAGCACGATCACTTTATTGACTAATGTAAGGCTTAAATCAAGTTTTAGCTATTCTTGTATTTCATTGATTATGGCTTATTTACTACCGCTTAATTATATTTTATTAATTACGTTCACCAAGATGCAATACACATACAAGCTATTCTCTTTGAAGTTGGATGTTAAACCAAGGTACGGGAATGTACACATTGTTAAAACATAATTATTTTACATTGAAAGGTATCAAGACGCGGGAAGCGCACATAATCCATTTATTATTTAAGCATATCAATCCAAAGTTCGGGTATGAACACATGGGCTAATATTTAAAGTGTATCTAAAGCATCCTACAATGTTCATAATTTGTTCAACTCCTTTAAGATTGTCGTAAGTTCATAAATATATGGAGAAATGATGTGGAGAATGAAGTAAATTAGTTAATGTACCAACTTTCTACAACCCAACTTCTTAAGGCCCAAAATTTATTATGTTTCAAAGCTCAAATACGTCTTTTCCTATGTGACCCATTTGAATTTCCTTATTTTTGGTTTTAAACACTTCTAAAACTAATTAAGTTTCAAATAAGAACAGATGCTCCCTAACAAAACTAAAACAAATAAAGTAAATTTGATTTAAAATAAATTTCAAATACAGAATCAAACAAAAACACATGGTCCCTACAGACCAATACACAAAACAAAGTAGCACTATCATTTGATTCAAAACTCAACAAATTTAACACAAATCAGTAAGTGACAGTAGAGCTTAGCAATATCAACAGAAGAAACAGACCTAAATAATGGCGACGAAATTCCTGAACAAGATATCTAGTTAGAGAACCTCGATCAAAATTTCTAACGGAGACCGTTCGCCGGATGCCGAAAAACTGGAAGCCGACTTAGAAAACTTACTAAACGACGGTGACTTTACACGGCTGAAACAAAGCTTCGTTCATCGGTAAAAATGGAGGTGAAGGCGATTGTTTTGGTTTTTCTTCAATGAGAACGATGTCGAATGTCTCTCTTGGAGTTGGGAATGACAGATTTTTTTTTTGTTCTCACCCGTCAGTCCTTTCTTTCTTTGTTCTGACTTCTTTTTTTTCTTTTCTTTTTTCCATCTTTCTCTGTTCCGTCCGTTATTTCTTGTTGCTTTCTCTTATTTTTTTTGTTTCGTTTTCCCTCCTCATTATATATAAAGATGTGTGTGTATAATGTTCTGAGGAAGTTGTAATATGAGTGGGGTAAATGGAGATATGAATTGTGGGGTGTGTGCTGTGAGTGGGGGAAGAGCGGGGAGTTAAAGCTAGAAAAGTGGGAATAGTGGGACTAACAAAGTAAAAAATATAANGCATCATCTTATATTTCTCTGAAACTTTGACCATTCTAAAGTTTAGACTGTCAAAAAGAAATATTACTGAATACCCCTTCGTGGATATGCTATAGAAAGTAAAAAAGGCTAACATTTGAATACAGAAATGCAACATCTATGCCGAATATTGTGTAGAAATACAATAGAAAAATGCAAAAATCCAAAAATGCAATGCAAAAATGTAGAAGCACATAGCATACTCTGCTAGTGTGCTTAATAGAACAAGTAATGTTTCAACTGAACCTTTTGGAATGTAATACATATACTGATTAGAGAAGTGGCAATCAGTCTCCTTTGGTACCAGGTGACAGATTTTCAACCCCTCTGTGATTTGAAATTACCATTACATGCTGGTTACTCAAACAAATAAAATACCAAGGGAACATAAAATATATATATATATATATATATTTTATGTTCCCTTGGTATTTTATTTGTTTGAGTAACCAGCATGTAATGGTAATTTCAAATCACAGAGGGGTTGAAAATCTGTCACCTGGTACCAAAGGAGACTGATTGCCACTTCTCTAATCAGTATATGTATTACATTCCAAAAGGTTCAGTTGAAACATTACTTGTTCTATTAAGCACACTAGCAGAGTATGCTATGTGCTTCTACATTTTTGCATTGCATTTTTGGATTTTTGCATTTTTCTATTGTATTTCTACACAATATTCGGCATAGATGTTGCATTTCTGTATTCAAATGTTAGCCTTTTTTACTTTCTATAGCATATCCACGAAGGGGTATTCAGTAATATTTCTTTTTGACAGTCTAAACTTTAGAATGGTCAAAGTTTCAGAGAAATATAAGATGATGCATTTTGGGCTGTGTTTGGAAAGGAGTAGCTTGGTTGAGTTAGTTGCTATGGTAAGTCACTGACGATAAGCTCTCTGAAAAAAGATGAGGAAATCAACAAGCTTTAACAAAAGCATGCAAATGAAATAACTTCTTTGAAGGAAGAAATGAAGGAAATGACGCGAGAAGAAATGTGACTTTTTTTGTTCAATTGAATACTCTTGATATACAAGGGTGTACCAGATCTATTCTTCTTCACCTGTTGATGCAAGTAGTGCACGAGGTATGAATGACCAAAATCTACCAAATTCTTCTAGTTCAACCCATGCTTCGAGTCTTGAAAAGGTATTTATATTTCACTCTAGAAAAATACCTCAGCTTAACATACAAGACCGTGCTTTTCTACACAATTTGCTTTAGATGATTCTGTTACATAATAACATGAGTTATGAATGAATGGAAGGAAAATATATTTCACGAATATAATTGGAATAGTATGCCCTTGCATAAAGTATTAAAGCTTACAATTGAAGGGAATTAGAATATTCGTTGATCTCTTTCAAGTGTAGGATACGTTGAAATTCTTGTCTTTTTCAAATCTGACTATTATTATGCATGTGCTCATATCGATTTTGAGAGTTATCAATCTAGGAAAAGCTTTCTAAGATGTTGGGTATAAGCAAGTTATTAATTCAAGTTTTTGCTTCTCCTTCTTGCACCTCTTTTTCTGTGTTTGACTTAGTTATGTTTTAGTGGTAAAATAACCTCATTACTTATTAGTTAGACAGGTTGCTATAACTAATGCATACTATAAGTTTCTGTCACGACCTTAAATCCTAAGCCGACTGTAACGGTGCCTATCATGAAACTAGGCTAGCCAACCATTTCAGACTATTATATTATTTCATAATTTCCCCAAATTAGCAAATTTTTAAAATAGCAAAATGAGATGAACAATTTATACACTTCCCTAAAACCTGGAGTCAACTGTCATGAGCATCTAGAATTGTAAATACAATGTACAACAAGGTGACTTGCTACTACAAAGCCTGGTGAGTTGGGGACGTTGAGCAGCTACCTCGATCCTCGAACTACTCCAAGCACGTCCGAAAATCAACTAGTGAGATGGTCTGGTACATGGATCTGCACACATAGGTGCAGGGAGTAAAGTAAGTACACCAACTCAGTAAGTTATTAAAGTAACTAAAAACTTGAGTGTAGTGACGAGCATTTATAAATCATGTAAATCCATATAATGAATAACAATGGAAATGCATAAATCAAGTCAGGAAACTACATTACGAATAGTTCATAAAACTCTAGTTTTCATTTAAAATTCTTGCATAAAATCATTTGTCCAACATTATTATCAGAGGATCAGTGTAAAGAGGAGTGAAAAAAAGTAGTTTCATAAAATATAAGCCCCTCGGGCAGTGTATCACTCACAATAAAGCCTCTCGGGCAAGCCTCTCAGTCACTCGTGACTCCACTATCAGTATCTCATGCTCACACTAAATACTCGTACTCAGCAAGTACCATGAATACACACAACTGCTGCGGCAGCCCGACCCAATACATATATATATAATGTACTGCTGCGGCGTGCAACCCGATCCTTATAACATACGCTGCGGCATGTTGCCTGATCCATATAATAGTCGACTGCGCTCATTAGAGGTGTATAGACTCCTGGAGGGGCTCCTTCAGCCCAAGTGCTATATCTGCTGCGGCGTGCAGCCTGATCCAATATGTACATTGATGTGGCGTGCAGCCTGCTCCATATATAACATATATTGCTGCGGCGTGCAACCTGATCCATATATATATATATATATAATCTATATTGCTGCGGCATGCAACTCGACCCATATATAATCTATATTGCTGCGGCGTGCAGCCCGATCCATATATATATATATATATATATATATATATAAAATCTATATTGATGCGCGTGCAACCCGGTCCATATGTGATATATAACAGATATATATTGTTGCGGCGTGCAGCCCTTCCCATAACTATCCTCACATACTCGGCGCTAGGCCTTACTCAGTCATCCTCACAAGCCACTCGGGCAAATCATCTCAACTCACGAGACTCATCCCAAAATACCTCTCAGAGTTTCAACATTGCGATAATAGTGAGAATAACAACAAGTAGGAAACATGACTGAGTTCACAATTGTTCTATCAAGATACTGTGAGAATAGTGTAAAAGTACCTCTGAGGGTCTAAACAGGTCGGCACAAGGCCCCAAACAAGGCTCACAACCCATAAACAAGTATAAATTTCTAAAATACACGATATCGCAAGGTTTCAAATCGAATACGCGGCTTAATAGTTGCTACGGGACGGACCGGTCACAGTCCCTATCGGTGCACGCCCCCACGCTCGTCACCTCATTTACCAAAACAATGTTAAATACTGGGGTTTCATACCCTCAAGGTTAGAGTTACATTCGTTACTTACCTCAAAATAGCCCAAAAGCTACTCCGCGATGCTCTTGCCCTTAGAATTGGCTCCCAAATTCTCCGAATCTAACCGAAACCAGATTAACATCATTAATATATGCTAACGGAACAAAACCCAATCGAAAGATATAAATTTTAAGCACAATTCCCGAAATTGATCAAACCCGAGCCCCGATCCCTGAGTCCACGTCTCAGAATTCGATAAAAATCACAAAACTAACATCCTCATTCCTTTACGAGTTTACCCATACCAAATTTACTAGAATCTGACCTCAATTTCCCACTCAAGTCACCAAAAGAGTTTTCCAAATTTTCCTCCCATATTTCCCAACTTTTTTACCTTAATTCCTCAATTGCATGGTGAAAATCAAGACAAATTCATGAAATTGAACCAAAAATGATTGAAGAACACTTACCAAAAGAACCCCATTGAAAAGCTCGTCCAAAATCTCCTTCCCCCGAGCTCTCTAATGAAATTTTGAGTTATGGCCAAGAACCCCCGAATTTAGAACTTACAACTGTCTGCCTAGGCCTCTTTTCTCACTGCGATCACAGAATCTCCCACGCGATCGCGAAGAACAAATCTGCTGCCCCATCAAATTACACTATGCGATCACAGACATTCACACGGGATCGCAATTCAACAGGAAATAAACCCACGCGATCGCGAACCACTCTACGCAATCGTGAAGAACAATGACTCAGCCCACTCACGCGCCCTTCAACTCTACGCAAACGCGAACAACACCACGCGATCGCACTGCACAACAACCTCACACTCACGCGATCGTGAACTCCACCACGCGATCGCATATAATAAAAATCATGCCATCCCCAGCTAGGCCTACGTGATCGCAAACATCCTCCCGCGATCGCGTAGAAGGAAACCAGAAACTCACACCAGCAAAAATCTGCCCATTTTTTAAACCAAAAGTTGGTTCGTTAACCACCCGAAACACAACCGAGGCCCTCGGGACCTCAACCAAACATACCAACATATTCCATAACCCCATTCAAACTTAGTCTAACCTTCAAAACACCAAAAACGATGCACGACCACCAAAATCACATCAAATTCGAGCCTATGAACTTTGAAATTTCTAAATTTCGCCAATGATGCCGAAACAAACCAAAACACATTTGATTGACCTGAAAATTTGCACACATATCCAAAATGACATTACAAACCTGCGCCAACTGTCAGAATTCTATCCCGACCCCGATAGCCTATTTTCCCCTGCCGACCGTAAATTGCCAAAAACTAACTTTTGCCAATTCAAGCCTAATTCTGCACCAGACATCAAAACTTCATTCCGAACACACTCCTAAATCCCAAATCACCTAACGAAGGTATACGAGCCATAAAATCCACATTTCGAGGTCGTTTACCAATAAGTCAATTTCCAGTTGACTTTTTCAACTATTAAGCTAATTTAAGAGACTAGGTGTCTCTGTTCTCATCACAGCCACTCCGAACCTGAACCAACCGGCCCAACACAACATAAATAGGCTAAGCAACACATGGTAAAGCAGAAACGTGGTAAACAGGGGAAACATGGCTAATCTCACGGAACGACCGGGTCGTTACAATTGTTTTCTAATTTTTAATTTCATTTTGAATGTGTAGAAAAATTCGGGTGATGTAATTGAAAATAGTCGACACAAATCAATTTGATCTATTGGCGCAAATGATGAAGATTTTTTGAGAAATTGTGATGTTTATTTTTATAAATACATTCGGTTTTGAAGAGTTCATTGCTACTGAACTTCTTGAAGTAATAGTGATTTATTATTATGGTATAGTACTATGATAATTTTTTTTGTTGAAGTTTATTTCAAGTATATGCATTTGAATTATTTTTATTCTGTTACTTATTATTTAATTTGATGCTTTAGATCATAAAGTAGATGCTTCAAATAAATGCGAATACAAAGTTTAGTGTAGGCAAAAATAATTTCTTAACCGCATAATTGTGGCTAATATAAATATTTTAAAAATTATATCATAGCATAGACAATTGCCACTCTTAGAAAATGTGGCCATAGGGACTGCTAATTTGATGCTATGCTTGATCATTGTTTCTTTAGAAGCCACGCTCTAAAAGCGTTGTATTAACACAGCAAAGGCCACACATCAAAATTGTAGCTTTACATCATAAAAGTGTGGCTATAGAGGAAATATAGGACATAGCTATTTTAGTGCATCGGCCATACTTTTTAAGCGTGGATCCTACGGAAACACACAAAAAACATGGCCATAAGTCAAAGGTTAAGGTAATTTAAGCCACCCCCTAAAAGCATAGCCTAAAATCATAAAGTGTTGCCTTTGATCTAATGCTACACTTATTGTCATCTTAGGCCACACTTTTCAGGGGTGGATGGTATTATCCCCCTATAAGGCAGGTTCGGTGAAAGTTCAACCCCACTATTAACGAGTCCGTTCACGAGGAAGTGGAGAAATTCTGGGGCAATGGGTCTATTAGGGGGTCGAAGTACCCCAAATGGATTGCTAACGTGTTAATGGCCAAAAAGAAAAATGCGAAGTGGAGAATGTGCGTGGACTTCACCGATCTGAACAAATCTTGCCCAGAGGATTCATTCCCATTACCACATAACGATCAGCTCATTAACACCGCAACAGGACATGAGCTCCTAAGTTTTCTGGACGCTTACTCATGCTACAACCAGATACTCATGGAAGAAGATGACCAGGAGAAAACTACATTCATCACTCACTAGGGAACGTACTACTACAGGTTCATGCCATTTGGGTTGAAGAACAGGGGGGATACCTATCAAAGGCTGGTCACAAAGATGTTCAAAGAAATCGACAAGATCATAGAAGTATACATCAATGATATGTTGGTTAAATCCTTGAGGGCCGAGGATCACATCGACCATCTAAATGATGCATTCGAGATATTAAGGAAATACAAGATGAAATTGAACCTCGAGAAATGTGCATTTGGCGTAACTTCAGGTAAGTTTTTGGGTTTCTTGGTATTACAACACGGAATCGAGGTCAACCCAGACCAAATTAAGGCTATCGACAGGATATCGGAACACCTAACCACCAAGAAACAAGTCTAAAGATTGACAGGTCGAATCGCCGCCCTGTCCAGATTCATTTCGAGGTCATTTGACATGTGCCACAGGTTTTTCAACAGACTCAAAAAGGATAACGGCCTCGAACGGGCGCTTGAATGTATACAAGTGCTGAAGGAACTCAAGGAATACCTGTCACCGCCACAATTTCACTCAAAGCTCGAACCTGGAGAACGTATCCTAGTCTACCTTGCTATTTCAGAAGTATCAGTAAGTGCATTCCTTGTTCGAGAAGAAAAAGGTACGCAATCTCCAATTTTTTATATCAGGGAAACATTTATCGACACTAAGACGAGGTATCCTCACCTCGTGAAACTAGCCCTGGCCCTTGTCGTAGCTTCAAGAAAGCTCAGGTCATACTTCCAATGCCATCCAATCTCGGTCGTCACCACGTTCCCTATAAGAAGCATGCTGCTCAAACCCGAGTTATCTGGGAGGCTGGCCAAATGGGCAATAGAATTAATTGAGCACGTCATCACTTATCAGCCTCGCACAGCTATAAATCACAAGTGCTCGTCGACTTCATTACATAATTTAGTGTCAATGTAATGCTCGAAGCCGAAAAGGAAGCCAAGCAAGCTTCTCACATGACGCAGGACCTCTAGGTCTTGCACACCGACAACGCATCCAATGCATGTGGGTCTGGACTGGGACACGTTCTCAAAGTCTCCACTGGTGAAGTTGTTCGCCAATCTAACAATGATGCCGAGTATGAGGTCGTAATTGCAGGATTAAGGCTAGCACTCGAATATGGGGTGAGTCATCTAAGGTTATATTGTGACTCCAGCTCATCGTAAACCAAGTTAAACGGACTTTCCAATTCAAAGAGCAACATTTTCAGAAGTACTAGACCGAGATATGCAAATTGTTGCCCAAATTTAATGAATGTCTGCTCGACCAAATTCCACGAACACAGAACATTCAAGCGGATGACCCTGAAAAATTGGTCGCTGCAACCAAAAACATAACTCATGGAGTCAAAAATATGGTGCATCTCCTAAGCTCAACCTTAGATCACGTCGAAGTAAAATCTATAAACTTAACCTAGGATCTGCGCAATTGTATTATAAGTTACTTGCAGGATAGTGTCCTCCCAAACAATAAAAAAGAAGCCAGAAAATTGAGAATGCAAGTGATGAGGTACAACTTCCTTAACAACGAATTGTATAAAAGGACGTATGGTGGCCCATTGGCAAAATATTTGGGTCCAAATTAAACTCAACGCATCCTCTAGGAAGTCCACGAGGGCCACTATGGCAGTCATTCCGATGACTGAGCACTTATCAGATGCCTCATACGGGCGAGATATTATTGGTCTACCATGAAGAAAGACGCCCTGGAATTCGTAAAGAAGTGCGAGTAGTGCTAGAAGTATGCCCCAATAATCCACTAAGCAGGCAAATACCTCAATTCTGTCACCTCTCCATGGTCGTTCATCATGTTGGGGATGGACATTGTAGGTTCACTCCTGTCGAGACGAGTTAATGTAAAATTCTTTTTATTTTTGACTGACTATTTCTCTAAATGGATGGAACAAAGCACATTCGCCCAAATTCATGAGCAAGAAGTAATCAGCTTCATATGGAGGAACATCATCTGCCGGTTCAGCCTGCCCAAAGAAATAAGCTGCGACAATGGACACCAGTTCACAGTAAGAAAATCCACCGAGTTTTTCGAGAAGTGGAATATCAAGAGAATACTCTCAACCTTGTACCATCCTGTGGGAAACTGGCAAGGAGAATCCTCCAACAAGTCAATTTTGAACGTCCTGAAGAAGAGATTCGAAGATGCTTAGGGACTGTGGCCGGAGACCCTCCCAAGAGTGTTGTGGGCACATAGGACGACCCTGAAGAGCATAGGAAAGACACCTTATTCCTTAGTTTATGGGAGATAAGCAGTCATACCGGATGAAGTAGGGGAACACAGCCTAAGGTACACCAACGAGAGCGGTAATGACAATGACGAGAAAGGAGACAGGATCTCGACGAAGTCGAAGAACAGAGAGACATGGCATATGCAAGAATAGTTGCACATAAACAACAAGTAGAACTCTACTACAACTGAAAGGTCAAGGTACAGTTACTCAAGGTCGGGGACTACGTGCTCAAAGCTAAGACTCAAGCAGGAAGAGACCCCCGAGAAAGAAAATTAGGAGCCAATTGGGACGGACCGTACAAAATCATAGGCAAGGTAGACAAGGGTTCATTGCAACTATAGGAAAGCTCTTACCAAACAATTGGAATATCAGCCACCTCAAGTACTTTAACTTTTGAGAACAAGGAATGCATGTAAGTTGCACTCTTTTTCCCTCATTTGAGTTTTGTCCCAACAGGATTTTCTCAAGGAGGTTATTAGCGAGGCAACGAACGGGACATTTCGAGTTGGAGTACGGGAAAATAACAATATCTCATTTCCCGACTCCTCAAAAATGTCTAAGCTGAATAATGAAGGGATTAGTTATACTGGGACTGCGTTTGGAACGCCAGATGGCACCCAAAACTTGAAATTTTCTCCAGAAATACCTCAGGGCGAAACTATGTAATCAATACAATACTCTTGAAATAAATGAGATACTTGTTTATCGAAACTACTCTCCTAAGTCTCTCAACTAAGAGGTATATTTGAATAGCTCAAACAAAACCCCTTGGCCCTTGACCATGCCTTAACTAAAAAGTATATTCAACCAGTTTGAACAAAACTTCTCGGCCCCTGGCCAAGTCTCAACTTACAGATACATTCGACCAACTCGAACGAAGTATCTCGGCCCTTGTCCACACTTAACTAAAAGGTATGTTCGACCAGTTCGAACAAAAATCCACGGCCCCTGGAAAAGTCTCAACTCATAGATGCGTTCAAAAAGCTCGAATGTCGACCCCAGGCCATAACTTAACTAAAAGGTGCGTTCGACCAGCTCAAATAAAACCCTTTGTTCCTTCGACACATCTTAACTAAAAGGCACGTTCGATCAGCCTGAACAAAGCCCTTAGGCCCTTGGCCGCGCCACAACTAAGAGGTATGCTCGTCTAGCTCGAACAAAACTCCTTAGCCTAAGGCCATTCTTTAACTAAAAAGATAAACATTCGACTAATTCAAACAAAAACTCCCCAGCCCATGGCCACTCAGCCCTATGCCTATCGCAGCCTAGAGGAAATAACAAAGGAAAGAAGGATAGAAGCAAAACACACAAGTATGGAAACGAAACATGCAAAGATAGGAAAGGTGCGTATGCAACAAAAACCAACTTTTATATTCAGATAAGGGTCTTTACAAAGGCACACGGGGATGCCAAAAAAAAGAATAAGGAAAAAGTACAAAGTACAAAAGCTAAAAAATAAGTTGGACATGAATTACACATAGCAAATAAGACTCTATACCTATTCCCTCAAGCTAAGGTTAGGCCAAACACTTACCTCTGCTCCAAGAATGCAAGTCAAGCCTCAATCACGGCCTTTCCTCTTGAATCCGACCCCGAAACGATAATATCTAGATATAATTGACATAATAACATCAATAATTATTCAATAACTCAATCCCAAAGCCTAATTATACATTTCCCATAATTCTTCCAAAAATACCAAAATTCGATCCCGAGCCCATTTGGTCCAAACCCGAGGTTCGGACCAAAACTCGATAATCCATTCCCTCACAAACCCGAATATATAATTTGTTTTAAAATTTGACCCCAAAATGAGGTTAAATTCCCTAAATTTCCAAAAGCCCTAACTCTACCCAAAACCCCTAATTTCTACCTTTGATTTCATATTTTTAGACCTAGAATCTAGTGATTGATGAAGAAAATGGAAGACATTAGAGTTAAGATTACTTACCTAAGTGGTTATGGAGGAAGAGCAGCTTGGAAATCGGCTAGGGGTTTGGAGAAGAAGGAGATGGTGAAAAATATGAAAATCCCGTAATGGGATTCTGTTCTGGACATTTTAAATAGCTGGGAAAAAATAACCTACGCGATCGCGACAGGTCTCCTGCGATCGCGCGGAGTACTGGACCTAGACCATTGCGATCGCGAAGAAGGGATTGCGATCGCAGAGTATGCTAACACATCCTATCGCGATCGCGACAGGGGGGTCGCGTTCGCAGTGGGCAACATAGCACCCAGACCCAGCCCGCATTTGCGATCGCGTTCTCGTGCGGCCCTTCGCGATCGTGTAAAGCACTGCCCCCAGGCTCCACGATCGCAACCCTGGACCTGCGTTCCCGTAGGGTAATTTTCTAACCCCAGCCATAAGAACATCATGATCACGTGAATCACATCGCGATCGCGAAAGGAAAATCATAGACCACTAGAAACAGCAGAACACCAGATTTTCTAAGCCTAAAATCACCCGACTCCTACCCGAAACTTGCCCGAGCCCTCGGGGCTCAAAACCAAATATACGCACAACTTCAAATTCATCCTACGAACTTATTCGAGTAATTAAACCACCAAAATAACATCAAAAACAATGAATTAAACTCAAAAATCCATAGAATTTCTCAAACTTCATAAACTTCTAAATTCTCCAATTTTGATCCGAAACACGTCAAACCAAGTCCTTTTCTTACCAAATTTTACAGATAACTCATATAACACATATTGAACCTGTTCCGGGCTCCGAAACCATAATACGGGCTTGGTAACAAAGATTTAACATCAAAGTTCATTTTCAAAAGTATTTATTATTTTCAGAAAACAATTTTCTTTAAAAATTCATTTCTCGGACTTGGGACCTCGGAATTCGATTCCAGGCATACGCCCAGGTCCCATATTTTTCTATGGACCCTCCTGGATCGTCAAATCATGGGTCCGGGTCCATTTACCAAAAATATTGACCAAAGTTAACTTTATTCAATTAATTATCATAAATTCATTTGTTAAACACATTTCCACATAAAGGTCTCCCGGCTACGCACCCGAGCTGTGCACGCACATCAAGGCAAGAGTAAGGAGGCTTTCGAGGCCTCAAAACACAGATTTTTCTAAATTTACACAAGATGACCTTTTGGGTCATCACAATCTCCACCTCTAAAACAACCATTCGTCCTCGAACGGACATAGAAAGGTACCTGAATCGGGGAAAATGTGGGGATATCGGCTCCGCATATCAGATTCAGACTCCCAAGTAGCTGCCTCAACATGCTGACCTCCCCACTGAACACGAACCGAAGGATAACTCTTCGATCTCAACTGCCGCACCTGCCAGTCTAATATGGCTACCGGTTCCTCCTCATAAGACAAATTCTTGTCCAACTGGACACCACCGAAGTCAAGTACATGAGATGGATCCGCAATATACCTCCGGAGCATATACACGTGAAATACTAGATGCATTGCTGACAAACTAGGTGGCAAGGAAAGTTTGTAGGCCACCTCTCCTACCTTATCCAGAATCTCAAATGGACCAATGTACCTAGGGCTCAACTTGCCCTTCTTCCCGAATATCATCACACCCTTCATGGTCGACACCCGAAGAAATACCCGGTCTCCTATCATAAATGCCAAATCTCGAACTCTGCGATCCGCATAACTCTTCTGCCTGGACTGAGCTGTACAAAGTCTATCCTGAATGATCTTCACCTTGTCCAAGGAATCCTAGACTAATTCAGAACCCAACAATCTAGCCTCTCCTGGCTCAAACCATTCGACTGGAGACCGACATTGTCTACCATACAATGCCTCATACGGAGCCATCTAAATGCTCGACTGATAGTTGTTGTTGTAGGCAAACTCAGCTAAAGGGAACTGGTCCCATAAAACACCAAAGTCAATGACACAAGCTCGCAACATATCCTCCAAAATCTAAATAGTACTCTCGGAGTGCCCGTCCGTCTAAGGATGAAATGATGTGCTCAAATCAATCTGTGTGCCCAACTCTCGCTGAAATACTCTCCAGAAATGGGAGGTAAACTGAGTAGCTCGGTTTGATATAATGGATATGGTGTAAGGACCTGTAAAATCTTCTTGTTTACAATAATGCCCAAATGAGTCCCCGAGTTGTTTTATTGTGGAAATTTTTAAAACGGACCTAATTTGAGTAAAAGTACCCTGGAATTTGAAAGATGATTTTTTTTTCTAGAAGGTTGGGAGTTATGTGACGCACTATGCCATCGCATAACGTGTATGCGGACCGCATAATGGTCACATACATGGGTAGAATCACTGCCCAATTTGAGGACAACTATGCGGTCCAAAATGCAATCGCATGTTGGTTTTGCAGACCACATAGTTGTCGCATTCTTGCCCATTGATTTTGGTAAGGGAGGTTATGTGACGCACTATGCGATCACATAACATGTATGCGGATCGCATAATGGTCGCATACCTGGGCAGTGTGTTTTGAATTTTGGCCCATATTGAGGGCCATTCCTGACCGCATTCTTGTGTCGGTCCCTATTTTTTTTTAAAATTTTTGGTTGAGGCTATGGAAAATTTCACCAATATTTTCCTGCGTCGAGGAATTTTGACCCTCTTGGATTCGTGGCTTGATAAAGGTGTTAAAAATGTGAGGGATAGGTTGCTGCAATACCCACCCATGCTTTTTGCGGTGCTTGGCTTTGTCTTCATCTGCTTATGTTGGCCTGAAGCCTAAGAAAAACGTACCCTTGTTACTGAAGCGAGAGATGAGTTCCGAAATTCCTTGAAAAGATACCCCCAGGCCTTTTCCTAGATCATAATCCTGTCTCAGCATAAGTGCAACCACCATTAAGTATGTGGCAGAAAGACGAGGATGCAGAATGGGCTTTCCTTCCTCAATATGGTCCACAACAACCACTTAGAAAGCATAATAGACAATGGACTCACATCCTCTTTTGGCCTTAATACACGCGATTAACATGTATTTATAAATGGATGACTCATCTTCTCCGCGAATATTAATTTCTTGCCTATCATGTTTAAACTTGAAAATCTAATGCAAGTTGGATAGCGCGGCTCGAGCCATATGGATCCATGTCCTTCCAAGAAGAAATTTATAAGAAGTTTCCATGTCCACCACTTGGAAGACAATGAAAATCAACAAGCCCAATTGTCATGGTTATATGGATCTCCCCAATGGTATCTCTCGCTGCACCATCAAAATCCCGGATGTGAACATTGCTTTGTCAAATTATGTCTGTATGTATTTTCATGATTTACAAGGTAGAGAGAGGGATACATCTATTTTCATGCTTTGCAAGGTAGAGAGAGGGCATACATCTACGCTTGAGACTCGCTTTAAATAGTGCCCCTCACATTTGATAGCAGGTGCAAAGCTCTATTGTGCCCGGCTTCCTCCTCAGGGAGTTCAACATCAGTAAAGAAGATCCTGTTCACCTCAAAAATCTATTGGCCATCTTCTCTAACTGATTCACTGTGGTCTTCTCTGAGACATGTGCCTTGTAACGACCCGATCGGTCATTTTGAACTCTGGCGCGTTGTTCAGCAGTTTGAAGTTGTGAGCAGCTTCGTTTCAGGTATTATGACTCGTGGTCGTGGTCGTAATTGAATTCCAGGAAGTTTAGGATTGATTTGGAAAGAAAATTCTCATTTCAGAAGCCTTAAGTTGGAGAAATAAACTAAGATTGGAATTTTGAGTAAACGACCTCCGAATAAGGATTTGAAGGTTCCGGCAGGTTCGAATGATGATTTTGGACTTGGGTGTATGTCCGGCTTGGGGTTTGGATAACCCTGGAGCACTTCGGCGTATATCGTGGAAGTTAGCATTTTAGAAAGATTTCATGAATTTGGGGTTGGAGTGCATATCAGTGAGGTTAATGTTCATTTGGGATTTTGAGTCTTGGAATAGCTCCGTATGGTGATTCTGGAATTGGGAGCGCGATCGAAAGTGAATTTAGATGTCCGTAGGTCATTTTGGGATTATTTGGCTAAAGATACAAATTTGAAGGTTTTTGAGAAATCCGACCGGAAGTGGAAGTTTTGATATCGAGGTTGGAATGCAATTTCTTAAGTTGGAGCAGGTCCGTAATGTTGAATACGACTTGTGCGCAAAATTTGGGGTCAATCGGAGGTGATTTGACGGGTTTCAACATTGAATGTGGAAGTTTGGAATTTCAAGTTCTTAAAGATTTGGATTGGAGAGCGATTCGTCGTTTCAATGTTGTTTGATGTGATTTGAGGATTCAAGAAAGTCCGTGTTATGTTTTGGGATAGGTTGGTACGATTGGACGGGGTCCTGGGGGCCTCGGGTGGATTCCGGGTGGTTAACAGATCAAGAATTGAAGTTTGAAGAAGTGAAGATTTGCTATCATCTGGTGTGATCCGCACCTGCGAGGATTTGGCCGCAGGTGCGAGATTGGGGCTGGAGCTGAGGGGCCGCAGGTGTGGGAGTTTGGTCGCACCTGTGGAATCGCAGGAGCGGGAGTTGCTGGGCTGAGTCAGAACCGCACCTTCGATGGAATTCCGCAGGTGCGGAGCCGCAGGAGCGGCTATTGCACCGCATGTGCGAAAATGGCTGGAGGCAGTGGGGTGTTTTAAGAACGGATTTTTGGCCATTTCTTCATTTCTCTAATTTTGGTGTGGCGACTTTGGGAGCTTTAAGAGGGGTATTTTCAGCAAGCATCACTAGGTAAGTGAATTCTTCCCATTCCTAAGTTAAATATGTGATCTTGCATGGATTTGAACATGAAAATTGGTAGGAAATTTGGGAAATTTTTGAAGAACCTAGAAATGTAAATTTGGAATTTAGCCACAAATTTAAGCATGGAATGTAGATTAAATTGCATGATTGAACCAGTAGAGCTATGGGTAGCATGTATCTTCAAGGATTTCGGATCTCCGGGCATGTGGGCTCAAGGACATTTTTGTCATTTCTCCGAGCGGGGTTGGGAAAGTATATAATCTGAATTTGTTGTGAGTATTAGGATGAATTTTCATTGCTTTGCCATTATGTGGTAATTTCGGAGCGTTGTGCGACCGTTGGAGTCGTCGGAGGGGCTTGGAAGCCGGTGTGGGAATTTCGGAGAGAGGTAAGTCTCTTTTCTAACTTTGTGAGGGGGATTCGTCCCCCTAGGTGAATTAATTCAGTACATGCTATTATCTTTGGGGGCTACGTAAGCACGAGGTGACGGGAGTCCGTGCGTAACTACTATTATGCCATGTCCGGGTAGTCTAGGACCCACTAGCATGCCTTACGTGTTATACATGTAATCCTGCCTGTAATATTAAACTGCTAATATAATCGAAGACGTAATTGAATATCTAAAAGAAAACTAGAGTTCATCTTGTTAATCTTCTAAAAAGGAATTTGTCTCTCTATGGATATTTGTGTACCTGGACTAGGTTGTATCGTGGAATATCATTAAACTTGACAAATGAGTTTCAAAAACAAATAATTTCAAAACCTATGTTTCATGTTTCTTTTAATAAGGATTTTACCACTTCCCTGAGAAAATTATTTTCTTGATAAAATACGGATTTAATTTGGTATAAATGTATCAGCACCCGAGTCGCAGGTATGATTCACGAGCGGGGGAAGCTTTATAATATTCAGTATAAGTGTGTCAACACTCGAATCACAGGTATGATTCACGATCGAGGGAATCTTTATAGTAATTTGGTATAAATGTGTCAGCACCCGAGTCGCAGGTATGATTCGCGAGCGGGGGAAGCTTTATAATATTCAGTATAAGTGTGTCAGCACTCGAATCGCATGTATGATTCGCGATCGAGGGAAGATTTATAGTAATTTGGTATAAATGTGTCAGCACCCGAGTTGCAGGTATGATTCGCGGGCGGGGGAAACTTTATAATATTCAGTATAAGTGTGTCAACACTCGAATCGCATGTATGATTCGCGATCGAGGGAAGCTTTATGGTAATTTGGTATAACTGTGTCAGCACCCGAGTCGCAATTATGATTCGCGAGCGGGGGAAGCTTTACGACTATTCAGTGATTAGATATTCCTTAGACTCCGGCCGGTTGTCTTATCTTTGTATGCGCATGACTATTTGGTACGATTTTATTGATTTTGCTTGACATGTATTTAGGAAAAAAGAAAGTGTACTTGGTTGTTTATTCTCAGTAGTTACCTGGATTCCTGTACTTGATACGTATTCGCTGCTCACTGTCTTACATGTCTACTGTATTTCATCATATTTTGTCATATATTATATTGTTGGACCCTAGTGAGTGTCTAATTCAACCTCTCGTCACTACCTCTTTGAGGTTAGGCGGGTGACTTACTGAGTACACGTTGTTTTTGTACTCATGCTACACTTGTTGTGCATTTATTGCACAGGTACTTTCATAGCAGCATGGAGGATTCAGAGACGTAGGCGGGCTGTATCATCCGGAGGCGATCCGCAGCCGACAGAGTCTCCTTCGTACTGTATTTATTTCATTTTAAGTTTCCTTGTCCAGTTGTATTTCGGACGGTCTTGTAATGATTGTTGAACTCTTAGAAATTGCTCATGTACTTGTGACACCGGGTTCTGAGATATGTATTGGGATATAATTGCTTAAATGTAATCCTTAAGCCATTGTTTTAATTAACAGACTTTTATTTGGTTAATATGAAATTAAGTGAATGGAAATGCTTTTATATGTGTTAAAACCAGAGAGTTATTTCAATTAATTAATGATTTGGCTTGCCTGACATTGATGTCCGGCGCCATCACGACCTTAGGGATTTTGGGTCGTGACAAGCCTCGTTCAGGATATTGAATAACACGAGCATGCTCTTTTGAATGTATGAGAAGAGATACTAGAGAGATTTGGGCAGGAGTCTTTCTCAGTTGGTCAATGATTGAGTAATCCTGGACCTTCATCCTTTTCAAAAAATCTTCCACCTCTTCTTTAGTGACTGGTTTCTTTATTGGTATTTTGCTTTCTCTAATTTTCTTGGCCTTCCTCAACTCTTCTGGAGAGTAACATCTCCCCGATCGAGTCAACCCCCCAGTTTCCCCAACTTCTTCTATGATTTCCTTGCCCTTGTAGGTCACCATAGTTTTGTTGTAGTTCCAAGGAATGGTTTTTGTGTTTGTCACACGGGGTCGCACGGCGGGTTTGATTATGATTGGCTCCGTTATACCTTTTGTACCACCTTGATTCTGCCTCATGACGGGGTGGCCTCCCAGGACATACAACCTTGGGCTTGGTACATTGGAGCAGACTTCTAACCTCGAGATTTTTGGAACAAATAAATTTGCCTTATCTGAGATCTGGGCGCCTTTCAAAATCAACGGCACATCTTGTCTTGTACTTACTTCCTATCCCATTCCTTCTTGAATTGTTCCCACTGTCATTTCTGATCGACCAACCGACTTGTATTCTTGATCTCGACCATTCATTCCCACAAAATAAACATCATTATGTGCTAGCAACGGGTTGTTTGTCACATTAGGAGGGTCCTTGCCATTTGTCACTACAATCAATTTTTCGGCAATGAGTCTTTCTATGGATCTTTTAAGAGTCCAACGGTCATTAATGCTATGCCTGGGGTACCTGAATGATATTCACATCTAGCATTTGCTTGAAATCCATGTGAATCAGGATGCATATGGTGGGGAGCGATGGGTCCAATCACGCCCATCTACTACAACTTCTAGAATAGACTAGAGTATTTTCAGCCAATGAAGTGAATTTTTCAGCTGGCCTCTGCTCTCGACATTATCATGCCTAGGACGAACAATGTGGGGTGCCCGCAAATTTTGCTGCTGAGGTCGAGGGATCCTTGGAGCTGGTGCCGTACCTATTGATTGGGAGGCTGAGCATAAGATTGAGCATTAAACACTGTATATTGTGGTGGGCCCACAATGTAATGAGGAATTAGAAGGGGATACTAATGTTGATGATAGTTGGATATCCCCTGTTGAACTTCCACATAAGGGTGCGATGCCCCTCTTTGAACTTCTCTGGACCCCCGAAGTTATCATAGACCCTTCATCTCTCTTCTTTCTATTTGACAAACTTCCCGACCCATTTTGGATTGCTTGGATGGTAGCTTGTCTTACAATTCTGCTAGTCTTGAGGCTATTTTCGACTATTTCTCATTTCTTGATCACTTCTGCAAAA
Source organism: Nicotiana knightiana (assembly GCA_005239525.1). NCBI lineage: Eukaryota > Viridiplantae > Streptophyta > Magnoliopsida > Solanales > Solanaceae > Nicotiana > Nicotiana knightiana. The sequence continues at coordinate 3,993 of ML436613.1, read as the reverse complement.
GGTCTACCCATTGAGAACATCATATTTTGGAAGTAATCAGAATCTTGAGCCTCCAAAAAATAGTGATCAACTCGTGGTTATCCATGTGTGGCTTAACTCTAGCCGTTTGCTACCTACATTTGATGGCATATTCCCTAAAGCTTTCAGTCGATTTTTTTTCCATATTGGACAGGGAATTTCTATCTAGCATAATATAAATATTGTACTGAAATTATTTGATGAAGGCCTGTGCTATATCGCCCCAAACATGCCAGTGAGAGATATCTTGGTCAATGAACCATTCAGCGGCTACTCCCACCAGACTCTCCCCAAAATAAGCCATCAACAATTCTTCTTTTCCTCCTGCACCCCTCGGTTGGTTGCAATACCTTTTCAAGTGGGCGATAGAGTCACCATGTCTATCGTATTTCTCAAATTTTGGGGTCTTGAACCGTGGTGGCAATGGATGTGAGGAAACATGAACAAATTGTTGAATGAGATACTTTTGTAACCATCTAGCCCTTGTATGTTCTTTATGTTCTGCTAAAGACTTTTCATTTTTGTGGTCATCCATATGGCTCACCCGTTGTCACACCTCCTTTTTCACTACCCCGGATTAATGAAAGGGTAATAAGGGATTTTTTCCAATTAAAGTGACATTATTCGGTTTTGGGACTTATTATTACTTCAGAGTCGCCACCCAGATTTTTTACGATGCTCCGCGACACCGTTTTTGTTTTAAAAATCCCAAACCGAGGAAATTTGACTCTTTTTTAATTTGTCTGCGACCAGAAATCTGAGTAAGGAATTTTGTTAACCCGGGAGAAGGTGTTAGGCATTCCCGAGTTCCGTGGTTCTAGCACGGTCGCTTAACTATTAATATTTGGCCTAAATTATCTGATTACATACATATTTTAGCCTATTGTGCATTTAGCCGTTTAATTTTTAACCGCTTTCAGTATTTATGGATTTATCTTGAAACAAATCACGATGGCGGGCACTTGTTTGTTTTTTGGACACATTATAACTACGCCACATGAAATGCACCCGCAATTACGACATGTGATTTTTATTAAAATTTGAAGTTGAAGACGGGGACATGAGTTGTCGCACCCGAATGTAGATTACGTAGTCAAGACTATGGTCGTGACGGTTTTATAGTGCCTATTTGAGTCAATGTTTGATTATTCTTTATGTTTTCTATTTAAAGGAAAATTTTAGTTTTAAGATCAATTAGGATATTTATGGATTTATCTTAGACAAGTCACGATGGCGTGCACTTGTTATTTTTGGTACACGTCGCAAATCCCGCCACATGAAATGCACTCGCGATTTGCTACATGTTTATTTTAATTATTGTTTGAAATTATGGTCGGGTCACATTAAATTCACACCCGAATGGAATTTACGTAACGTGACCATGCCACGGGAACCGTACTCATAGTCACGATAATTTATTATTCGCGCCTAAAGCAAGCTACGATGTTTATGATTTATTCTTTTTAAGTTTGAGATTATTATAAGGCATGATTTATGGAAGTCAAGCTGTAGGGAATCATTAGTCCTATAAATTATTGACAAACTACTATGAATTATTTACAACTTAACGAGTTCTTACTAATTCTATTTCAAGGATTTGTTAAAACTAATTATAGATGAAACAAAAGAAGTTAAAATAAGAAGATATCTACAAGAAAAAGTAGACAAATACACTATCAGGAAGATTAATTAATAATACCATCTCGAAAATATTCGTATTAATATAGTAGGTATTAAAAATGGACCTCTCATAGCTTTATTGTTACCAAGAAAAATATGGCATCAACTTAAGGCAATCAAATCGTTCCCATTATAGATTTAGCATGTGAAAACCATGAAACTAATTAAAAATAAAAATAAAAAAATAAAAAAAATATTCCAAGCCCAAACTAAGTAAGCTGACAACTAGTGGAAAACTAACACCCATGAGAGCATCATATTTCATGGTTTCACACAGAAAGATTTTCTTTTGGTTTCAAGATCCAATAATTCAAACAAACACTCAATACTCATTCAAGATCTTCAACTACATCAAGTAAAATGATGAACCAAACATAAGATACTCAAAATTAATTAAGATAAATTGCAAATGAAATACAAAAAGCAAAAGGGAAAACTAAACATCGAAACAAATCAAGCATTTAATGAAAGAGATACCAATTAAAGCAAACTTAATACCATTGAAACAGTAGATAGAGAAACAGACCTAAGTACATGCCTCAAACCAAACTTTCTTTAACAGAAAACTCCAAGTAAGATTTTGTATAGAAATTATGACTGTTCAGCTAATGAAGACCAAAAACGGCTACAAAATCTGGAGCCAAAACGCGAACACAACTTCGAACCGGAACCGGAGCTTCGCTCAAAATATCGACCAAACATTGACTGTTTTGGGAGTGATTTTGAGGCTATTTTCATGGAGATTCAAGGGCTGTTTTTGGGTGGTTTTCGTGAGTGATGGGGGATGGATTTTAAGGTTGTTTATAGGGACGAAAATGGCCGTTTTTCATGAAGATTTGAAGGTCGTTTTACTGTTGCATATTTGGAGCATTTCAGCTGCGTTTTTGGCTTTTTTACCTGGATTTTGGACTTAAATAGTGATGTTTTGGAGGTTGTTCGACTGGAATTTTTGGTGGTGAAGGAAGCTGGTTTACTTCTGGAGTTTGGGGAGTTAGGTGGCGGCTCTTGACACTAATAAAGTGGGTGAGATCCTCTCCGTCACTCTCTGCTTCTGTTTTTGTTTTTGTTCTGCAAATGTGTTTGTTTTTGAAGAAGGGGTAGGCCTTGTGAAAGAAAAATGGCTGCCGTTTTTTGTTCTCTTTTTAGGGGTGCTTCTCATAGGTTGTGTGTGGAAGAAGAAGAGCCTTGAAGTCTTTTTTATATTAGGGTCTTCTAGGTTAAGGGGTATGGGCTTAGGAATCATGGGCTTGGTCCATGTCTTGTTAGGTTTTAAATTTGGGCTAAGAAGACTACAATGATATAATGTATTTATAAATATGTAAAAATTATTCTTAATTGATTTTAATAAATTAAAATAAAACTAAGAATTAAAGTTGAAACTATATTTTTTTTTGGTATTTTTCAAAAATTATATAAAAATAAAATCATAGTAAAATAGTATGACTACAAAATGAAACTATTTTTATTTTATTTTATAATTTTAGTTTCTTTGTGATAAAATAAAGTAAAAACTTGTTAAAATAGCGATATTAGACCTAAACTAAATATTAAAATGCTAATATGGGTAAAATTTCGGGGAGGGTCAAAAATTACATGTCTACAGCTGCCCCTCTTTGACTGGAAACACGAAGAGTTTTCAGACAAAGAACAACAAGACATGTTTTGACCCGAACTTTATTTAAAAGGGTAGAAAACTAAAAGGAAGGAGGAAGTGACCGAGTCCTGGTTTTGGACAACCTACATATCCCGAGTTATAAGGGAATCAGGTCGCGTGTAGTTCAAGGAGAGTGATGGAATGATGAGTTGCAGAGTCGAGCGAGGTTCCGTCCGTGGCTCCAGTTCGCGGTCCCGTTATTACATCAAAATCGAAAGAAACGACTAAGTAAGTCTATCAGCTACGAGTTACAAGATTCCTATCTATGAATCTTCTGAAGCTTGGTCTTGAGTCTTGGCTAGTTCTTCATGCAGACTCTGATCTGAATCTTGATGCGTGTTGGCTGCAGGTGCTAGTTCATTCTTATACAGCTTTTTCGGATCAAGAATGAACATGCATAGCTTGTTACTTCAATCTGTCTTGAGCAGTCCACCTCTTTTCCTCTTTTGTGCTTTGGGGTTCAACTATTTTCTTTTCTTCTTTTCTTTTGTTCTGAATTGAGACGTCTTCTTTTGGTTGTCTTGAATCCATTGTAATCTGCGCAAAATCAAAAACAAACAAACGAAATTTTCTTCCCCAGTCTTTGTTGGTTGATTTCCCAATGCACACGCAAGTGTACGTGGTCGACAAGTAATATAGGA